>WBMZ01012170.1:117-18724 GCA_013400975.1 Atrichornis clamosus | reverse complement strand
AACATATCTTTTCTTACTATTTTTATATTAATTATACATATATTTTTAATATTTTTTTAATATAGAGATATAAAATATTTACTTTTTGGAGGTCACATTTAACAAAGGACTTAGATGTCCCTGAGGTTAAATGCAGAAAATAATGTGCAGTGATTTGACCTGCAGAGAGCAAGTTGGCAGCTGTGGAAAGGTGGCTTCAGGGAACAGTGTGGGCAAAGAGCGTGCGAGGTTTGGGATGGCCAACTCCTGAGGAAGAAACAAATGGGGAAAAACAGCATTCCCCAAGGAGGGCAGTTCCTCAAACTGTTCAGTTTTCCCCTTGAAAAGAAGGTGAGTTTGGGTCATGGCTGCTCTTGATGTGCCGAGGAGGAGTTTCCATGGAATCCTGAATGGTTTGGGTTGGAAGGTTCCATCCCCTGCCATGGGCAGGGACATCTTCCACGATCCCAGGTTTCTCCAAGCCCCGTCCAGCCTGGCCCTGGACAATTGCAGGGATGGGGCAGCCACAGCTTCTCTGGGAAACCTGGGCCAGGGCCTCCCCACCCTCACAGGGAGGAATTTTGCCTTAATCTCTAATCTAAACCTCTCCTCTTTTAGTTTAAAACCATTCCCCCTTTCCCTGCCACTACACTCTCTGGTACACAGGACGAAGCAGGACTTCTCCCAAATCCCTATTCCTCCTCAGGAAAGCCATCTCCAACCATCCCGTGCTGCTGCCTGCAGTTCCCACTGGGGATTCCTGCTGCTCCTGCCTGCGGGCCTGGGGCTTTTCCTCCCTCCTGGCACCTGGGCTGCCCTCGCAGCCGGGACTGCTCGTGCAGGTTTGGAGACAGATGGCAGCGATTGTGGGGATGAGGTCAGTCTCCTCCCAGGAGATTCCTGCTGACAGGGCCCTTTCCACCCTCTGCTATCAACACGGGTGAAACCCCAGCCACCGCCACCGGTGCTCCCACCCTGTTTTCTCAGCTCTGCCCCGACGCCGCGGCGTCGTTGCCATCGTAGCAAAGCCATCCCCGGTTGCCTGAGTGCTCAGCTCTTCCCACAACTGCTTTAATCCTCCTCTTTAGGTACCTGCCATAAGCACGGGAAAGCTGTGAAAAATCTTGGTGACTCTGCGGCTGCAGATTTTCCTTGTGAGACACGGGCAGCTCGTTCAGTTTCCCTCTGCTCTGCTTCTCCGCAGTGGGGATTTCTCCCCTGAGCAGTGGGATTGTGAGGAAAAATACTTTACAAATGGTGAGGGACTCAAAGGTTGCAGTAGAGGGGGACATAGAAGTGTCAAGAGAGGACAGGAGTCAGCGATGAGCTCATCATTTGGGACCTGGTCCTGTAAACACCCACGTGAGTCTCCTCCTTTCCACGAGTGAAGCCAAGTCTCAGAGCTGGTCCCAGGAGCAAAGAGTCTTGTAAGCACGAGTGAGTGCTGGACTAGGCCATCCTGGATGCTTTGAGGATTATAAATCACATATTATGTGGCTTCAGAGCTTCTTTTCAGGTAGCCTCTCCATTTGCTCCCCGTTCCTACGTGCTCTGCTCCCGAATGAGTCACCAGGAGCTGCTGGTTGTGCACTTTCCCTTGCCTCGAACGTGTGCTTTGTTTTAAGAAGCTGAATCTCTGGTTTCTCTGCACCTGAGACTCCTTTTTTTTTCAGTTTGACAAGTGGACAGATGGTCAGAGGAGGAGGATCCTGGTGGACCTGCTGGAACGCTGCTCCCTGTCACAGCAGAAATTCTGTGCCAAGCAGCTCCAGGCCCGAGTCCCCACCGAGGCTGCTGATTTTACCACGAGGCTTCCTCGAGTCCTGTCTTTGTACATCTTTTCCTTCCTGGACCCACGGAGCCTCTGTCGATGTGCACAGGTAAAAAAGCCAACGCCTGCCTGGGGCTCAGAAAGCCAGGTCAAAGTCGTTTAAAAAAAAAAAAGAGGAAAATGCTGGTTTTTGGTGAACGCACACCAGTGCTGTTTTCAGAACTCAAGGAGGTCTTCTGACTTGGCAGCCCGTGCCAAATGCTTAGTGATGCTTGTTCCTCAGTTCCTAAATAAAGCCAGATTGGCCAAGATTTACGGAAGTGAAGAGTAATTTTAGATGCTCAGTTCTAAGGCATTTTGAATGTGGCACTTTCAAGACTGATTATTCCCGAAAAGGAAACCTGGTACTTCCTGAAAATCACATTCCTCTAAAATACCTTGCACTGTGTGCAGGAGTCCTCAATTCTTTGAAAAATATTGGCTTGTGCTACTGCAAAGAACAACACATGACCTTTTAAGAAAAACAGATCCTTTAAAATGATGTGGAAAAGCGGAAAAGTACAGATGTGCTTTGGAGCACAGTGGCTGAGACTCCAAAAATCTGCTTGCATGTGATCAAGTATTGTGAGATGCTGCCCAAAGTGGTTCTGAATGAGTAAGTTCAGCTATTGGTGACATCATTACTGTACTAATATAATATTCCATGTAATATTAAGACTATATTAAAATCTCAGCTTGGCTAAACCTTGCTTTAGTAACTTTCTCCAGCATTTGATGTGGGTGCAACTCAAACTGTCCATGCACAGGCAGGGAGAAGACAGGTTAGGAAATCACTTAGAATATCCTGAGCCGGAAGGGACCCACGTCATGAAGGCCTTGAATGGTTTAAACGGTTTAATCAAAGGTTTAAATGGAGCATTAACATTACAGAAGAACTGAGCAAGTTTTAAGGATCTGGAGCTGAAATCTTGGATGCTTTAAAACCCAAGGTTTTCAACCTCCTGGGCGTTCACAGGTGAGCTGGTACTGGAAGTACCTGTCGGAGCTGGATCAGCTGTGGATGCTGAAGTGTCTGCGTTTTGGCTGGTACATCAACTTCAGTCCCACCCCCTTCGAGCAGGGGATCTGGAAGAAACACTACATTGAGATGGTGAAGGAGCTGCATGTCACGAGGCCCAAGGTACACGTCCGCCCCCTCCACAGGTCTGGCTCCCAACCCCTGTGCTTCTTTATCTTGTTGGGATTCTCCTGCCCTGAATTCAAAGCTCAGCCCTCTGATTTTAATCAAACTCCCCCACAGACTCTCTCTGTAGTCGACAACATCAGCTCAGCTCATCTTAATATGGATTTTGGGACATGGGTGGTGAGAAGCACTGCCAGGGTTCCTGCTTCTGCCCACCGACAGAGAGACTAATTTTGAGTTAATTCCCAATTATTATAAGTCTAAAGTTAGGCTAATCCAATTTTCATCACAGGCTAAAACTTATTTTCTTGTTTCAATCTCTCTTATTAGACTCCTTCCAAGGATGAGTTCATAGTTATTGATGTGCAACCAGTAAAAAGCGACGTCCCAGAGAGGAAACTTTCTGTGGCAGGACGGGGGACAACCAGGGGGAAGAAAGAGCTCCCTCCATGGCGGTCATCCGACAGGAATCCCACGGACACCATCCGGTACAACTACCTGGACAACTACGACCCCATCGAGCAGGCGAGGCAGGCGTAAGAGCTCCACCTCTTTTCCTTTCCCTGTGGCACAGGAGATTCCATGTCCTCTGCAGGCTCCCTCTGCCTGGAGGCTCAGCAACCTGGTTGCAAAGCCACTTTCCCACTCTTTTGGCTTTTCTTGGATCGGTTTTGGTCCGGTTGTAGCTGCAGCTGCTCTGCTTTGTGTCCTTTCAGCGCAGGGCACGGGCACAGCTTGTTAGGCTGCAACTCCTGGGGGATGTTCCAGAGTTGTAATGGGAGGAATTAGGACAAGAGTTTGTTGAAGGGTTTTTAAATAAAGCTGCGAGGTTGAGAGGAATGTGTGGGTTTTGCCCAGCAGAGGAAGAATGAATTAATTGTGATGAAATATAATTCTATCTCTTCAAGGATCTCCTGGCTGAGCAGGGGTTGAGATGATTGAATTGCAGGGCAGGTGTAAGAGGATGTCTGCACTACAGAGCACTTAAGTGATGAATGGCATTTGTGTCTACACTTCTTAGATCCATCAGTCCCTGGGCTCCCAGGATTATCCGGCCAGCCTCTGGCAAAAGAAAGGCTCCCCCGGAGTAGAGTTTTGCACATCGATCTGTGTTAAAACTGCCCCAGGTTTTGCTTTGTAGGACCCGGCACCAGAGATTTTCCGAATCTTAGATCCAGGGTGAATTTTCTGTGCATTAACAAGCGCAGGAGCAACAGGGAGCCTGTGGGAGTGACCTGTGGGAAGAGCTCACCCATTTCTTGTGTAAATCCCTGGAAATGCCACCTCTGATGGTTCCCAGGGGTTACCTCAGTCCAGCTCTTATGGAAAGGGTGGCACTGTCATTAATCCAAGCCTGGCAAACAGGTAATGGATCCACTTGACCATTCCCTGGTTCCTGTGGGAATCCACACACTCACCACACCAAATGAGCAGAGAGCAGGAGATTCCTCTTTGCTGTGCCAACAAAAACCTTGGGAACCAACGCAGCCACAATGAAAGCACCCGGATTGTGTTTAAGTAAATATCCAACAGAGCCAAGATTATCCCTGTGCACGGAACAATCAGCCCAGAAATTACCCCAGCCAGTGATTATTTGGCCAAGCAGTCGTGCACTCGCAGAGCTCTTTCCCAACGTGATTAACTTTGCCGGACCCACCACTCCTCCGGGGTGTTCCACAGAGCTCCCAAGTGCCTGAGCAAAAGCCTTTTATGAATCACGTTTTAATCCGCGTCCCCTGGTCCTTGGATATTGCACTACTTCAAAGAGCTTCCCAGTTTCCACCTCACCCTCTTTCTGCGGGATGTTTCCAAACTCTAACACCATTTTTGGGTCAAGTTCTTTGAGGTTTTTAACTACATATTTTGACAAAATGCCTCCTGTGGCACATGGATGTCCTGATATTATTTTCCAGTCATGCTGAAGGTTTTGGGTATCAGCTTCCAAAGGTTTCTGTGAGGTTCAGGATTCACTCATGCCATGAAAAAAGTGGGACAAGCCTTGTTTGAAGAGTTTAAACATTGCTTGTCCCAGCATTGAGCTGTAAATGCAGCTGAGAACCAGATTCAAACCATTCTGAGTCGCTGATGAAACTGTGAATAATGAGACAGTCAATAATAATAAATACCCTCCCTGTTTTCCTCTCCTAAGTGAGATCCCAGCCTCTCTCCATTTGTGCAACGGAGAATATTTTAATGCCGAGTGTTCCAGCGAATCTGGCATTTATCCGCAATTACAGAGGATTATTGCAAGGAGAGAAAGGAATTCTGTGAGATTTGCTTGTTTATCAAGGATCTGCCTTTAATATCACTTAAGCTGGAGGTAATTGCTGGTGCACAGACTCATCTGGAATAATTATTCAGCAAAGCAGGTGCGACGTTTCAGGTGCTGACCCAGCATCCCACTCCCATAATGACGTTCTGGTGCTTCTTTTCCATGGACACGTTGCTGCCCCTTCCCAGGAATCCTACCACTAAGGCTCTGTATTGCACCCTCCACCCTTGGCTTCCAGGCAGCTGCCAGGGATGGGGAATTCAGCACTTCACCCGGATCCCTGGAGCAGGGGGACACCACCTCGAGTGTCCCTCAGGTTTTGGTGCGGGTGGCAGCTCAGGTGCGGCTTGGGCAGGCGGAGGTCACCCATCACGGTCCCGGTGTCCCTCCGCGATGCCGAGCCTTGTTTTGGAGTCTCACAGGGGTGCAAGAACCACCCCAGTGCAGCCTCCAGACTCAGGCAGACCCTGCCCGACCAGAGCTCAGCTTGTAACACAGAACAGAATCCCAAGATAAAAATCTCCGGCCCCCCAGGCGCTGTCAGGTGCAGTTCTCCTTCGGATGAGATGGATTCCTGGAGCTCAAGGGCATGACAACCGCTCTTCGTGTAAAATGGATGTCAGGAGGAATGAAATCTTTGTAAAATGAGATCCTGAAACAATGGAAGTGGTTTCCCAAGACTTGCTAAAGGGAATCTGGGAGAGGAAATGGGTTTTGCTGCAGCCTGAGTGCACATGGAAAGGAACAGGAATGAGCCTTTCCTTGAGGTCACGAACATGTGGGAGAGGACGTGGCAGAACTTGCAGAAAAGCAGCACAAACACAAAGCAATGGTGGAGAGAAAAAGACTGGAGAGAGCTCTTGTAGCCCAGTGCCGGAATTCTGTGAGCCAACAAACCATTCTTTCCATTTGAGTGCCGGGCAAAACCGGAATTGTCGAGAATTCCTCGTGAATAAACAGGATGACACCAAAGGAATACCTGACGCCACCATCAAAGCAACGTGTGAGACGAGTCACAGGCTGCTACTCGGAATCAAAGTTAACCTGCCTAATTCCAGGTTAAATTTTGCAGAATTTAAGAGGCAATGAAAAAAAGTAAGTTTTTCCTAACTCTTGGAGCTGGTTAAAATCTCCCCTGAGCTCGACCTCACCCTGCACTTGCTTTTTGGTCCAAAGGGGGAGGACCCTGCTGTTCACCACATCAGGGTGTCCACATTGAAGATGAAATTTTGTCATTTAAATGGCAGAGTTCATGGAATTCCAGAATGGTTTGGGTGGGAAGAGACTTTAAAACTCATCCAGTTCCAACCCCAATGCCATCCACTATCCCAGGTTGCTCCAAGCCCCATCCAACCTGGCCTTGGACACTCCCAGTGATGGGGCAGCCACAGCTTCTCTGAGCAACCTGTGCCAGGGCCTCACCTCCCTCACAGGGAAGGATTTTTTCCCTAAACTCTAATCTAAATCTCTCCTCCTTGTGTTTAAAACTGCTCATGTAAAAAGTCACTTCTTGTCATCTGTGGTGACAAAGTTTTCATCTGTTCCTTCGTTGGCCTTTTGGGAGGAGTCATCAGCTCCATTCTCCCTTCCAGCAGCCCCAAAACAACACTGCTGAGAATTCCTAGCACAGGACTCCTCCTTGATTAGCCAAAAAAAGGGAAACGTGGGAAGCAGAACGAGCTACAGTCACTTCCCAATTACGCACTGCAGCGGAGATGAAGGGAGTGCTGTAAGTGGAAACACAAAACATATTCTTCAGGCTGTAAGGCCATAATTGGCTATTTAGGCTTGAAAAAACAGATCAATAGAGTTCCAGAGAGCAGCTGGGTGAGGGTTTGGCCTGGCCAGTGCTGGTGCTTCCTGTCCCTGGGGAGAATCACAACACTGGGCCTCAGCTGGGGAGTGCCCAAAAAATAGCAGAACGGGCTTCACGTGCAATCTGGATGATAATTGAAACCTACTTTTTTTCTTTTCTCATGGATTTCTTTGCTGCTTGCTCTGAAAGGCAGGAGTTTGTACCCCAAAAACTGTGCCCAGGAACTCAGTGAAAACCCCACTGGAGCACGAAGGAGGTGGGACAGAGATCCCTGTAGGTTCACTGGGACATTTTGGGTTTAGTCGGGACAGTGTGGGAAAAGCTCTGCAGTCACTGAGCAGTGAAATTAAGAATAGCAACAATCCCATGTGCAGCCAAGGGAGTGGTGAGGTGATAGAGAAGAGACACAGACAGGGGTTGAATTACAAATTGCCTGGAAGGGGTTATCAAATCCCTCAATAGAATTATAGCTGTGAGTATCAGTGTCGTAATTTATCACAGGGATGACTTCTGGTAGGTCTGGTTTGTTTTCTGCCTGAATTGTCCAAGCAGTTTTCTGTTATATACAAAAAAAACCCCCAAAACACCCTCAGAGATCAGCAAGGAGGGATTTGTCTCTTTGGGCACAAAGAAATATTGCAAAGGGGAGGCGAAAGATTTTCATCTAAAGGACGGAATCAAGTTAGGAAATTTTTCTGTGGGACTCTGATCTGCCTACAAAGGACCAGGAGGGTGTTTCTGTCAGCCCCTGCATGTACAGTTCTGCTGGAAGGCATCTGCTGTTTGTGCTGCTCGTTGCCAATAAATCAAAAGGTTTGCCTCCCACTTGATCATGAATAATGAATTCCGAGTCCATCCGAGCGCTGGAGCCCCGCCAAGATCGTGTCCTTGGGCCTCAAGAAAGGGCCCTGCTACTTCTCATGACAACGGCTCAGCCAAAATGTGAGTTCCTTCCCCCCTCCCCAGAAGCTCGGGCTTCTGGAAGGCAGCACTAATTCCGCGGGGATAATTTATGGACATAGGCCGGCTCTAAAAAACCGTTGCATATTGTCCTGGAGTGTTTACCCAACGAGAAAATAATTACTTTCAGTAATTGTTCTGTCAGCAGCCCGGGCCCAGTTTCTGACAAAGAGGGGCTCGCTTGCGTGAGAAGGACGTGGAGTGTCCCTGTCCTCCCCAATCCCAACGCTTGTCTCTCCCTTTTCATGTTCCTGAATAGCCAGCCCAGCACTCCGTGCCTGTTGGGTGTGTGGGAATTAAAAATATCCCTTAAGGGAGGAAAATGGGGTGAGAAACACGGAGTTCAGCACTGGCAGTGAGAGACCTGCTGTCCCCATCCAGGCTCCCACACCTTTTTCCTTGGCAGCCTCCAGAAGCTCGTCCTCACTCCTTCCATTTTCCCAGCCTTGAACTGGGGTTGTGGGGGTGGCCCGACACCACAATATGGACACCAGAACCCACCAGGAGACACCAAAATTTACAATAATATCTTAATTTACAACCACAAGGCCAGGTCTGCCTTCTCTCCAAAGCTCACTGCATTATTTAGGGTGGAAAAGACCTTTAAGATCATCGGGTCCAACACAACCCGGACACTGTCAGGTCCACCAAAACGACCAGTTCATTCCCAATTGGAATATTTTGGATTGAATTTTCTCCCTTGACTGTCTGTGTTTATAAACAGATTGCAGTTTTTCCTCAATTTTCTGTTTGAAATAATGTTGGATTTGTCTTTGTGGTCCTGGACTGGGATGAGGGAATACGGGACGTGTGCTGATGTTGTGTGTGTGATCCCATTTTTTCACAGGATAAAAGTTGCTTTTAGGGTCTGTTTCCACCCTTTATATCCATGATTTTGTATTCACACTGTGGTTTTTTAGCATGGAGCCCAGAGACTCTGGGAGAATCACTCAGAGCTGCTGCTTTAAATTCCCTAATTCCATATTGTGGAATTTGAATGGGGAATGAACGCCCCCAGAGCACATGTGCTGATGAACCTGCCTTAGCTCTTAAAAATACAGCCTTGGAGTCTGGATTTTACTCCTGGTATTGGAAAAGTGTGGCAGCTGGCCATATTCCAGTGTAATTCAGTTTTCACGCTCTGGAATATTCCTGTTCTGCCAGTTAATGGTATTGAATTTGATAACAGCTGCATAAAAATATCAACATTTATGCATTTATATACATATCCAAATATAAACATAGAAGTATTTGGCTATAAAAACAATGAATAAATACCTTGTTGGAGGGGCAGTCCTGCAGCCTTTCATACGTTACAAATTTCACAGACTTCACTGAAAACTCTCAAATCCATTTAGCTCAGTTTCCTTTCTGAGAATTTCCCTAAGGTGCTGTAACATCTTAGGTGGACTTAGCTTAAATCACTCGGTCTTGAGCTTGCGTTTGAGCGCTAGAATTTATCATAACTTTAAAAACAGCAAATTCCCTCCCTTCCCTGAGCCCTGGCAGCTAATTGTGCCCTCTTGGGCTGCCTCAGGTGCAAGATAAAATGTGTTATCTCAAACCACGTCTTTTCCGGGGGCGATATCCCAAAGGATTTGACTTTTGCCAACCCCAGGGAACCAACTGCCTAACGTTTATCAATACTGTTGTGTTCCACTCTGCAGGAGGAGGAAGGGAGGAGGGCAGACCCCAGACCTGAGCAGGCAGGCAGCTGAGAGAAAGAAGAGAGCGGGTCGTGGATCGAGACAACTCCGGAAGGCAAAATCCCTGGCAAGTGTCACCAGCCTGGAACGGCACCAACTGGGTCGGTGCCAGGCACCCCCAGGAATATTTCAGCTTGGAGTTTTCCCTTAGGGAAGTGCTCCTGCTCTGCCCTGTCCCTGAGGAGACACCTGGGCAGGAGGAGGACACAAAGCCCCCCATGGCCGGGTGCTCCAAGGGAATCTCTCTGCATCCCAGACACTGCTGGGAAAGGGACAGGAATTGTCCGTGCAGAGACAGTGCCTCTGTTATCTGCTCCTCCCTCCGCCTACTTAGCATCCCGACAATCCCTTTCCATGCTTTTTACAAAGCGCTGGCACGATTCTCTTACAGCACTTCCATCTCTTCCCGAAGCTTCCCAACCCTGGATCGCTGCAGTTTGATGCTCATTCACCCTCTGTGAGCTGAGCCTGAGCAAAGCAGCCCCAAGGCCTTTAACACTGAGGGCTCATTGTGCTCGTGGCTGCTAAAATAGGGCATCCCCCCATGAAAGGAGCCTAGGGAAGGCATTCCAGAAAGCCCCACGAGTTTTGTGGATATGGCAACAAACAACTGCCAGCAGAAGGAAGTGCTCACAGGCGTGTCGGGGGCGGGTTCTGGATGCAGACCTGGTGTTTCCCAGGCCATGGAAGCCAGGGAATGCTGTGAGCTGAGCTAAAGAAGGTTTACGTAAAAGAGAGGCATTGTCTCCCCCGCTGGGGAGGCATCTCCTGACCCTAAACACAGCCTGTTTCCGAGGAAATTGATGCAGTCGCTGCTAAAGAACAGAAAATATAATTTAAGTTATTCAGCCTGGGTCTTACAGTTTCCGCTCTCTTCCTCTGCCGATCAGAGCATCCTTACACGGGTTCATCCCACCACAACTTCCCATTTCCAATTTAAACCTGTTTTATTGCCTGTCCAGAAGTGACAGAAGCTCAGCTCAGGTTAAAAATAAGTGAATTTTATTTTCTTTCCCCCAACTTCAGCGAAGTTACGTGCCCTTCAAAGTTAATTAACCTGCAACCCCAGTCAGGAAGGCACAGGCACCTTAGGCTGACTCCCACCCAGGGAGTCCAAACCCTCCTGCACAACCTCAGGGGGAGCTTTTGCTACAAATTGCAGCTGTACAGGGCTGAACAGTGTTCAGTGTATGTTGAAAACATTCCTGCATCCCTCCTGATTTTGGAGCTGTCCCCGTGTCAGTAGAAGAGCGGAGTTTCTTATCCTCATGTTCAAACCTGTTGCTACTCCAGCCATAAATGATTGCAGCACTGCAGACAAAAAAGCTGAGGTTACACCAGGTTGATGCATAGGGAAAAAAAAAAATCTATATAATTCACTAGGAATAATCCAAAAGTTATTTCCATTTATTATTAAAGGCAGCATTGGGAAACCTGGTTGAAATGAAGACCTTTGAAAAGGCTCCTACTTAATCAAGTCTAAATAAAGAGGCTTAATGTGCAAATCTTTTGGTAAATCCTTAGAAGAAGAACAGACCATGATGAAAGAATAAGTGCCCAAGGCAAGCAAACATCAAGTCAAATTAAAATGAAACTCTTAAATAGATCAATGACCCAAGTGCAGAAAGTAGGTGAGAATAAAGTACATTACAGGCAACAATGAAGATGTAAAAGGGATTATTAGATGGAGCTCCCAGCTCAGGAGGCTCAACAACAGCACACCAAAAGAAGAATAAACACCTAATTAAGGTGACAGCCCAAGTGCTGGAATTACATCCACTGGCTCCACGTTTGCATGTGGTGAATGAGTTCTCCTCCAGCAAACTTGTGAGGTTTTGGAGTTTATTACTAATCATGGAAAGCTCAGCAGAAAATGTGACCAGGCCCACACTTCATTTAGAATGAATTAAAGTAAATTGGCTCAATTACAATAAATAGTAAATTACAGTGAATTAAGTTAATTAGGTCTCTGACTGAAGGGCCACATTCTTCCTTAGGAACGCGCGTGGAACCCCCAGGTCTGTGCAGCAGGGAGGGAATACCTGCTCCCTCTTTATCCAGGGAAACGCTTTACTCTAAGGATGCTCCAAGGATGCCACACTGCTGGGAGCTGTGGTTTCTGAGCCCAGGTGTCACTGCTGCCACACCAGTGTCCTCCCCACGAGTCCTGCTCAGCCACGCAGCCCAAATGTCCACATTCCCAGCTTTTTTATCCGGAACGTAAAACTGGATTGATGCCTTTGACAGCTCTGCATCAATGCCAGCAACGAGGGGCTGGGTTTGCCTTTGTCTGCTTGTTCTGCTCCAGACACTGCTCCACCCTCACAGCTGCTCCTGAATTACTCACTTTATTTTTAGCACTCACTAAATAACATCTTTTTGACAGGATCAGTCGTTCCTGCCTCGCTGCCTGTGTCCTAAGGTAATAAGATTGCAGCATTTGAAGGCAGGAATGCATTTTTTAATGACATATTGACAGGGAATTGATGTTCTGAGTAAAAATCACATGTCCAGTAGGTGGGAATAGCCCACAGGAAAATCCAGGGCTCCCAGCACTGGCACATGGTCCTGTATATTTATATTCTGTAAACCTTATTTTGAATGTTCTTTATTCAGCGTAATAATGTTTGTTCACTCTTCTTACCAAATAATTTGCATCAGTCCAAAAAAACTCCAAGCTATTCCTCTCCACAACCTGGGGGGTTTTTTGAATCTTTGGGATATTTCTCAAGGAATAAACTGTGTTGTTAAGAGATTTTTTTTTCTGTTTCATTTTTATACTGGTTGTGTTAAAGTAAACTTCATCCTTTACACTGCAGGACTTCAAACACTGAGCAAGGCTGGGATCAGTCCCAGTCACGTGCACAGGGGAGAATTTGTGCATTAACGTCTAAATTGATGTGGAGGATTAATTAATGTGGGTTTAGCTTTACTGGCATCCATTTCTAATTGGGTCCTTTTGTCCTTAAGGTAAACTTCTACCACAGCACAGGTCAAGCAAAGCAGATTATGGTTGCATCACTTAGGAATATTGTTTAGGAATAAAATGTATAGAATGTATAGAATTTATAGAGTTTCTCAGTGAATTCCAGTGTTTTCAGTCCCTCTGAAGCTGTTGGAATGATGATCTGTCTTCTCTTCCTAGTTATCACTTTCTGCTGATCTTGAGTCTCTTCCAAAGCCACCAGTTCGCCCCAGCTGGGCCACACATCAGGCAACTGGGAACCTGCCCCCCAAAGCAGCAGCCAAGGCCCTGGCCCAGAGCTCCCAGTGGAACGCCGGGATACGACCGGGACCCGTCCGAGCTGCGGTGCCAAAACCGCGGCAGAGAGGAACTGGAGATGTCACAAGGATGGACACCAGGTCCCCATGTGAGTGTGATGTCCTGTCCCTGGGGAGGCTGTTCCAGAGACTGACGATATCCAAATCATAGAATCACAAAATCATGGAATGATTTGGGTGGGAAGAGATCGCAAAGATTATCCAGTTCCACCCCATGCCATGGGCAGGGACACCTTCCACTATCCCAGGTTGCTCCAACCTGGCCTTGGACACTTCCAGGGATGGGGCAGCCACAGCTTCTCTGGAAAACCTGGGCCAGGACCACCCCACCCGCACAGCCACGAATTCCTTCCCAATCTCCCATCTAACCCTGCCCTCTGGCAGTGGGAAGCCATTCCCCCTTTTCCTGTCCCTCCATCCCTTGTCCAAAGTCCCTCTCGGGCTCTCCTGAAGCCCCTTTAGGCCCTGGAAGGGGCTCTGAGCTGTCCCGGGATCCTTCCCTTCTCCAGGGGAACATTCCCAGCTCTCCCATTCCATCTCCAGGGCAGAGGGGCTCCAGCCCTTGGAGCATCTCCGTGGCCTCCTCTGGCCTCTCTCCAGCAGCTCCACATCCTTCTGCTGTTGGACCCCAGGGCTGGAGGCAGCTCTGCAGGTGGGGTCTCCCCTGAGCAGGGCAGAGGGGCAGAATTCCCCCCTTTCCTGCTGCCCAAACTTTGGGATCAGCCCAGCACACGGGGAATTTCTGGGATATGAGTTCACATGGATGGGACATGTCCAGCCTCTCATCCACCATCACCCCCAGGTCCTTCTCCTCAGGGAGGACAAGGCAGTTGCTCTGGATGGTGGGAATCCAGAGGACAGTGATTTACTGCATGAAATGAGAACGTATGGCCAGAGATGTCACATCCAGCACTTCCTAATCCACCAGCACTTCCTAATCCAAGTGTCACCGTGGGATTGAACACTGGCACGGGATCCACATGGGCTGAACTCACCAACACTCGTTGGCAGAGCAAGAGATCTCAGATGAGATGTGGGAGTGGGCTCTGTCCAAAACCCAAGGCTCTGCCAAGTCCAGGATACAATCCAGGAGGAGCTGGTGTTGGAACCAGAGCATCCAGCAAATTACAGGGCAAAGCAGTGAACTCCAGGGAGACAACAGCTGAGAAAGCAGCTGATCCGGGAACGCCTTCCAAAAATAAGGAGGCAGAATGCCACGATCCAAACCAATTTGATGCCATTTCACTCTGGGATTGGCTTGGGAAGCTCTTCATGGTGCGCCCTGAGGGTCCTCAGTGTCTGCAGCCTGCTGGGAAAGTCTTTTTGGAATCTTTGGGAAGCACCAACATTGGTGCAGGTTTTGGTGAAAGTCCTGGTGGTTCACGAGGGGGTTGTCTCCATAAAGGTTGCAATCTGTGACCCTTGATGGTTTTTGATTGTGGAAGGATGAAGAGCCTGGAGGGAACAAAGGAAAGGAAGATTCTGACCGGGTACGGTTGGGATTTTGAGGGAATCACAGGGGTAGAGTGATGGGAGCTCCTATAGGTCAATGATTTTCCAGTAATTATTGATGATCCCATCTAAAAGGGAGATTGTGGAGCATGTGGAGACCCTCAGCATCCCTTTGGAGCTCCAGATCACCTTGCACTTTTAGCAAATCCATAGGTTAATCTCCATGAGGAGGATCCACAGTGACCCCAGTGATCCCAAATCCTTGTGTGGGAGACGAAAGGAAGAATCTAAACACATGAAAGGATGGTACACAGGGGAAAACACTGGAATGTCTGGATTGGATTGGACTGGATATAAGATTGGATTTATATTTGATATTAGGAACAATTTCTTCACTGGAAGGCTTGTCAAAACCTGGCACAGCTGCCCAGGGCAGTGGTGGAGTCCCCATTCCTGGAGGGATCTAGAAGCCCTGTGGATGTGGCACTTGGGGACATGGGTCAGCGGTGGCCTTGGCAGTGCTGGGCAAACCTTTGGACTCGATGGTCTTGGAGTGCTTTTCCAACCTTAACAATTCCATGTTTCTATGAAAGAGGCCTAAGGAAAACACAGGTGGGAAGCAGGACATGAACACACCCTGGCCATAAAAACACCGGGATCAGGCTGGGGGGTCCCAGTCCCTCACAGTGCTGAAGCCATACGAGGTTTCTATAAAACAGGACCCTGATCCTGGAATCCCATGGCCCAGATAAAGCCATGGGAATGTTGTAGGCTGGACTGGGGCCAAGTGACCCAGAGTTAAGGCCCGGCTCTGGGCCTTGGCTGTGGCATTGGTCGTTCCAGTCAATCCAGGGAATTCTGCAGGCCAGGCAGCAGTGTTGAGGCCTCCCAGGAATGCCTCACTCCACTCCAGAGGCTCTGGGAATGGGAAGAAGGTGTTTAAACCTCTGGACTTCTCCATCTGCAGCTGAGGGGAGGTTTAGCGTTGCCAGAGGGGATGAGGGAGAACGGGGAGCTCCTGCAGGGATGTGACCTCCCAGTGGCTGCTAATGGGGCCATACTGGTGGGGGGTACTGGGGCACACCGGGATCAGCCGAGTCCGGCCTCGGCTGCATCCAGGAAATCTAAAAACTGTGCAGGAGGAATGGGTTAGTGGGGAAGGAACCTGCCTACACCACCGCTGTGCAACACCACCGAGGTAAATTATCCCTGAGGGATTGCATCTGAATTAGGGGCAATTTTGCAAGGCAAAACTATGTTTTGGGGGGGCGGTTATATCAGAGAGAGACAAATCCTATCATAATTCCCTCAGTGACCTCTCCCAGACCTTTAAGAACTCTGCCAGGCTTTTCCTAAGGTAAACCCAGCAGCGTTAGATCCTGCTCCAGCTGGGCCTTGCCAGGGCAAGTTTGCAGATTGTCAGGAAGGGGTAGGAAAAGGAAAGATGTTTTGATTGATGATTATTTTCTCTATAATGAGATGAATGAAATAATATTTCAATTCAATCCAGATTTGTAAAAGTATTTGAGGTATTAAATGCCACAAAAATCCCAAGGATTGGCTGAGCACCTAAATATGTTTAGAATCTGAATTCTGACTACGTTAATCTGATTTTTTTATTATTTCTCTCTCATCCAGCATCTCCTCTGTTTGAGGCCCAACCCTGGCACATTCCTCCATCCAACCAAGGATCTGACACGGAGTAAGGCAGGATCCAGAGCATCCTTCATCCAAGCAGAACAGAAACTTATCCACCTGGCCCTGGGGAAACAACAGCAACGTTCCTGCTGGTCTTTGGGATCTGAACCTGTTTTCCTGTCACTGCTGCTCTTGAGCTGGTGCTATATTCCCTCTTCCTTCTGGATATGTCATCTCTGCAAGGTTCCCCCGGAGTTTTGACCACGGATACACTTCCTTAGATGCTTGCTAGAGCTGCTGCACCTCATGGGAGCTTGCCTGTGGATCACTCGGACATCCTCAGGCACATCCCATGGCCTGAAGTGCTCTGTGATTCTTTTCCAGGGAATTACAGAAGTTGTCTGTCTCTGTAGGCACCAAGGGGATTTTGCAAGATGAGGGAGAACTTCCAGCCAGGAAGCCAGGAATCACCAGAGTGTGCACGGAAAAAGCATGGGAAAAAGGAGAGTCAGGAAAAAAACTCCAAGAAAAACCTAGTTTGGGTTGCGCTGGAGCCAGAATTTTTTTCTTATTTTAAACAAAGCAACTCCATCTTTTCCATGGTGTTAGCGAGAAGAAAATCAAATCCCGCACTCTGGAATGCAGCGGTGCACATGGATCCATGGCGAGCTGGCATTCCTTATGTAAGAGATTGGGAATCAAGTGCTCTCATTGGTCTCTTCTGCAATTTAGGAAATACCTGGTAAATGTAACAAATAATTTTTAAGGATAACGGGATTGAATGCACAGCGACCGTAATTCATCCCAGAGTGGGTGAGCTGGGAAAAACGGAACCTTTCCACACATTGGGAAAAATCATGGTATCCACATGAATCCTCAGCCTTTATGGACTAGAAATCACATTCCAGAGGAAATGCCAACCACAAATCACAGATTCATCAAGGTTGGAAAAGACCTTTTGGATCATCAAATCCAACCATCAGCCAGCAGCACGCCCACGTTCCTCAAACCACGTCCCCAGGTGCCACATCCACAGGTTTTTTGGACACTCCCAGGACAGTGATTCCACCACTGCCCTGGGCAGCCTCTTCCAGTGCTTTACAACCCTTCCCATGAAAAGATTGTCCCTAATATCAACCTCATCCTCCCCTGGTGTAACTTGAGGCTGTTTTGACAGGGATGAGGAGAAGACTTCTGCTCCGGGAGCAGATTATTCCGCAGTCTGTCACTTGAGGGTTTCACAAGTCTTGGCTCGGGAGACACCGATCATTGTCAGCACCAGGCACGGGGCACAGCATCCCACGGATCTTACCTGGAAGGAGAGCATCCAGGAGGAGACTCTTCCCACTGCGGCACGTGAATTCCAGCTCCAAGTCATTGATTCGACAACTCACAGCATCTCCCTCTCCCCGACCGTGGTGTTTCCGTTTCCTGGTTGCCCTGGGTGCTTGGAAGGACAAGTTCATCCCAACCAACACAAAGGCCTAGGAACTGGTAAATCTGAGCTGTCACCTCCCAGAAAATCAGCCAAACTGGGAACCTGCAGAGGGGAATGATCTCCCATATCTTGAGATCTGTTGATTACGCAGGAGACCAAACTGATGAATTCTGATTAAGAAAGAGAAATTTTGAGCATTTAAAGTGTGGAGGAGTAAATCCCATCCAAAACATTCATCAGCATCATTCCCTGGTATTCCAAATCTCTCCTCACAAGCCCTTTTTTTTCCCTAGGAAAGTACGTTAAACCAATAGTTCCATGGATGCTTCCTTGGCTTCTTAAATCCAAGGGGTTTTTTTTTGTTTCCATCAGGCAGCAGTTGGGTGTTAGATCCATGTTACAAACAGCTGTTCAAGGGAATGATGGGACCCTGCAGCAATGGATTCTCTTTTCCCACTGATGGAATTGTACATTCCCAGGATTTAAGTGGTCTTGGAGCTGTCTTGGACAGGCACTGTGCCTTTGCTGCATCAGATCATGAGCTTTAAGTGCTCACTGCACATTTTAAAGCTTAAAACTTCTCTGATGGATAAAGTTTTTGTATTTATGATGCTGTAAAGTAACAAACAGAAGTGTCCAGGATTGTGCTAAGCCAAGTTAACCATCCCTGGAATAAGAACAGACCTCCAGAACGCTTCAATGTAACTCCTATTAATCAGAATAAAATCACACGTACTTAAAACACACTGAGTGTAAATTAAACATACTTTACATCATTCCTGAGGTCACGAAATGGGTCAGAATTTGAAATGAAGAGAAAAAACCCAGAGAGAGTCTCCATCACCTGCCCGTGCCACCCCCTGGGGAGAGACACCTCACCCTGAGAGCCCGGGGCTGCTGACCTGCCCGGGCAGGTGGTTCCTCCCCGCCTTCGGAGAGAGTTTCCAGATAAAGCTGATCGGAAATCGCTAAACTGCAGGGGGAGGTTGTTGAGCCTTTGCCCTTCCTGGGCGATGCGCATTTCCCTGCCCCGCCTTCCCCTGCCCCGCGTTCCCCTGCCCCGCATTCCCCTGCCCCGCATGTCCCTGCCCCGCGTTCCCCTGCCCCGCC
>WBMZ01012165.1:0-21180 GCA_013400975.1 Atrichornis clamosus | reverse complement strand
GAGGGGAGGGGAGGGCGGGGAAGGCGCGCGGGCGGGGAGGGCGTCGCTGATTGGCGGGAAGCGGCGCCGCGTGAGGTGGGGCGGGGCCAAGGCGGAGGGCGGTGCGTCCCGTGAGGGGCGGTGGGCTCGGGGCGGCCCGCCTGGGGCGGAGTTTCCCGCCCCGGCGGTGCCCCAGAATCACGGAATCACGGAGTCATCAGGTTGGAGGAGATCTTTAAGAAAATCCAGTCCAACCGTCCACGCGGCAGTGCCACTGTAGCCCTTAAGCCACTGAACCACATCATCCAGCGCCAGATCCAGACACCTCTTAAACACTTCCAGGGATGGCGACTCCACCACCTCCCTGGGCAACCTGTTCCAATGCCTGATCAATATCCCACTTGTCGGGCTTTGTGGCAGATGTGTCATTAGGTTTAAAGTGCACGTTTTGGTGCCCTTACGGGGATGCGCCAGTGGGCCTGGCAGCTGCTGCAGCCCCCGGGCAAACGGGGCACGGCCCCCGCCGGGCAGCACCTGCCCCGTGCCTGGTACCTGGTGTTAACCTGGCACTCCGCTCCTTTTCCTGTTCCCTGCTCTTGGAGGTCTCCCGGCTGCCAGTGCTGCCCCTGTAAACCATGTCAGCAGCAGGCGGGTCCCGGCAGAGTGCCGTGATGCAAGGCCAGGTGTATTTACCGCTGTTCTGTGTCTGCAGAGTGCCGTGATGCGAGGCAGGTGTATTTACCGATGCTCTCGTGTCTGCGTCGCAGTGCATGCCTGAGAAATGAGGGTGCCACCTGAGGCAACGCTTACATGTGCCCGGAGTTAAATATAGGTCGTTCAGCAAAGGGCAGTTGCTGTACAAGGGAAGAATGTTCAGAAAATGTCAGATTCTCTAAGTTAGCAGTGAGACACCTCTGAAAGTTAGGCTGGTCAGCCAGAAAGAATCTAGGTCCCAGATGCCAGGGGTCTGACTGAAAAGTTAGTGGGTTTTGAAGTGTGGGTCCAAACATGTCTTGCTCAAGATCCCCCAGAGGAAGTAGGTGGCATAGCCAGGAAGAGAATTTCTTTCGGGTGACTCTTGAACTGGACTCTGAATACCAGGGCATTGCGTGATGTACATTTTGCATCCAGCTCCACGTATCTCCATCATTTCCTGCAGGGCCTGTACACCGCACACTTCCGCAGGGCATGGAAGCAACATTCCTTCTCTGAGCTAGTTTACCTTCTGTAACAGTAATTTCACCAGTTTTATCTCTCTGAGTTTGTTACAAACACTTCCTATTGGGACTATGCATGTTAATGTACGACATATTTTTTTTAATCTCCTGATCAGAATTAAGTATATACGCCTAGAGTAGGTGTTATATAACAGCAACACAATAAACAATTATTGCAACATGACTATGCAATGGGAACCAGTCCTTTTCAAAATTACAGTATAGTCAAAATGCAGATCAAACAAAGATGAGATGAGAAGGGAAAGATTGCCAGTTGTTAATACAAATAATTTGGCTTACACATTGTTTCAATATAATTTCAATCTCATTTCTCCTCCTAAGTACTTCCTTTGCCAAGTGAGAACAACCTCTTATGTTAATATGGTTTTTTTTTCATTCTATGACAGTTAAGATAAAGTAACTTGAAAATGTTTAATTCTGACTCTTGTAAAAACAATTTTCAGACCTAAAGTAAAAGTCAATTTGTATTGAAACACAGATTTTTCATTTCAAAAATGTTGCAGGAACACTTTTCAACAAATTTAGTGCTCTTTTCAGAACTCAAAACTTTCTCCACAATCATTTTTGAGGAACTGGTGTTTTGTCTTTCAAGAAAGAAGAAAAAGAACAACTTTTACTGTCCCCCTTACTGCAGATGGCTCTGGATTAACGTCTCTAATGATTGCTTCCGTGCTTCCTGATTCTGGCCTTATGCTTATACCAGCCCTGGACCACCAGTCTCTTGCCTTCTCTTTATCTAGGTTGCTATTAATGCACATTTTTTATCTTAAAGTGGAAGAGTGCTGACTCACCCTCAGACACTGTTCGGTCTGGCACATTACACTCAACAAAAAACAAAGTTATGCTCCTACCAAGTAATCTCCTACCAAGTAATTCTCATGTCAAATTGCTTTGCTTTACATGTGAGCTTACAGCTACCACACACTAGCACAGGTGTCATGATAGTTCTAATTTTATTACTGAAAGCCGAATTTGCAGCCTGAGCCTTCATTTGGTGCAGATTTATGACCCAATGGGTCACATCTGCTAACACAAATTCCTCTGTAGCTCCTCCTTTCATGTCTGAGGTCTGTTCTGTGACTGTCCAAGGTGGAGACAATTACCATTTTTTTAGTGCAAATTTTCTATTTCCATACATAATGTACAAAACGAGGTCTCACTAAAAATTAGCCTTTGAGCTTACACAGAGAACTAATTTAGATATTTGTTAAGTGCTTATAATGTTAATTCCAGACAGGTGAAAACCAGAAGGAAGACAGGTAGGTGGAGGAGGGCAGATTAGCATAGGAAGAGTTAGGCACCCTATGGCTTACCCGGGTCATCCCAGCTATCTCCCATACATCCCATGTCCTCCTCCGGCCACAAGAGAATGGTTCTTGTGCACAAGAGTGGTCACCCCTGTTGGAAAGTTCACATCTGAGCATTGCAGCAGCCTTAAACCCGTCCTACAGCAACCACAACAACATGCAAAGGTATAACTAAATAACTTACCCTGTGCAGAGAAGAGCTCAGCATAAGTGTAGTCACAGTTTGTTTTTAATTTTTCCTGAGGTCCTACCAGTCCTCTGATTTTAGATACCGATGATATCACTAAATAATAGTGGCCACTGCTTAGTGCTTGCCAATCCACACAGAATATCTCCACCTAAATAACAGGTCACCATCTTTCTGTCAGCACAAGAAGGATAGCCCTTTGCATTGACATGTGTGTCTTGAAGGTCACAGCAAATCTTTAATTACTTATATACTGGGTTTATAATCTGATTTATATCTTAACATATAATCTTAGTCGTGTGAAGGGCATCAGAAATTTTAAAAGAATGCAAAGAGCATATTACATTGGAATAAATCTAAATTTACATTTTTATAATCAGGCCTTTAAAAGCAGAACATAGGTTGTGTTAACTTCCAGAAAAATATTCTCTATATTCTCTATGAGAATATGATTTCTTTATTTCAAATGGTGACTTTTTGGTAAGACTTGACTGTGCTTCACCAAAGCCAGGAACCATGATTTTATTTTTTTTTTAAAGTAACCATCCTCTCCAAGGAATCATACATACATATTCTCAGGTCTTCCTTACCTGAAGAGTGAGGGATTGAAATATAAAAGCATAAAGAAAAAAAGTATTTCTATCACAGAAGGAAGCACAGTGACCACATCCTGGTCTGCAGAGCACCTAAAATGCCTGACTGCAAACTCAGTGGTAGCATTTCAGGACTTGAACTCACGGTAAGGTAAGAAAAAAAAAAAAGAAGAAAAGAAAAAAGGAAAAAAAGAAACAAAATAACATTTGCTTATGTGGTGGGAAAAACAGTGAGATCCCTCCCTGTAAAGCCCAGAATCAGGAGGAGGGCTTTTCCCCACCTGCTCTTTATTTTTTTTCACTTTTTTTTCTCTAAGTGCCTGCATCATTTTGCATGTGATGATTGCTTTCAGATTTGCATGACTGATATGTGACACAGGAACCACATATAAGACAGTTAAAACATCCAATGAATGAACCAGAGAGTGGCTTTTAAGAAATCACGTTGAGGATTCTGCCAAAAGCAGAATCTTACTCTAAATCACTGAAAGAACAAAAAAGCTCAAGGCAACCCAATAAATGTATACTTTTAGCGCCATAATTCCTTTGCTGCGAATCAAACTCAACTGACTGATTTGTGTACAAAGTTCCTAGATTTCAGTAGGTAGAGGGACAATAGGTTCCTGTAGAAACAGGATCAATATTCAGAAATATGATTTACCAGGACACTATTGCATTTCTCTTTGAAGAAACAGAACAATTTTCAGTCATAGTGTTTTACATTATTTCTATCCACTTAGAAACTTTTTTTTTCTTTCCTGTATGTTCTGGATGAAGAAGAAGATTATTTTAATCTTCCTCTGTCACTGCTTCAGAGGAGTTTAGGCAGAGGTATAATTCACTGTAATAAATCTACCTGCATATCATGTAGATCTGTAAGTTTGGAGGTTGGTTTTTTCTTTTTTTTTCTAATTTCTTCCTTCTATAAAAATAATGTACAGTCTATTTTATTGGCTTTAATGGGGAGCACGGTTGGGTTTTATTTTTTGTTTGGTCTGGGGTCTTTTTTGACATGGTAAGGGCAATAGGTGTGGCTGAAAGGCGTGGGAGTGCAGTGAAAGACTGTGAAGTAGCAAGACAAGAAGGAAAACAAGCAGCATAAAGTTATTTGCTTGCTCAGCCATGGAAACTTGTTGCTTGGAACCTTTGACTAGGATGTGTTTAAATTTAATTTCTATTGCATTTAAATGCCACCACAAACACAGTAAATGCTAAAATATGGCAGTCTAAACAGCTCAACAGTTTCAAAATTAAACCAGACTAAATTAATTTCAAATATTTTTGCAAGCAGGAAGAAGAAGAGATGTTAAGGTACAGTCTCAACCCTGTTTTCTCTGTTACTGGCCTGACAGACAAACCCCTTGCTGATGGGCACAGCCTAACTCAGTCTCTCCCTCAGAGCTCTGTGCTTCACTTTCCACCCCTCAGCCAGCCAAGAGCAGGCTCCACCAGCACTTGTTGCACAAGATCTGCCTGCAGTGCCGGCGGACTCGGAGTGGACTGTTTACAGGCAGAGTGCTGAGGACTGGCAGGAGGAGATGATGAGGTTGCTGTAATGAGCACATCATGTAGTGGCACATTTCAAAAACAGGTCTAACCAGACAATGCACATAATAACCAAAATTAATGCTGTCCAAACAGCACTGGCTTCCCTTTCAGTACCTGACCCACTTCAAGATTGTTGGAATAAGACCGAAATCCTTAACAAAGTCTCAGTTCCAATGCAAACTCCCATCTCTAATGCATGTCTTTGACAGGGACCTTGCACAATGACTGCAAAAGACATGAGCAAACTGATGGCCTGTAATTCACCAGCACTGCAGCTCCTCTTGCTGTACTGTCACTTGCTGTAACAACTGTACCAAGGGCTGCTTTCACACCCTGCCTTGGTCTCTGTCAAACAGGGACTGCAGCAGTACCGTGTCACTGAGTGCCTGTGTGAGTCCCTGTGTCCCCACTGCTGTGACTGCTGCAGCAGGGCAGGCTGTCCCATCCGGAACAGGCAGGCTCCTGCGTTACAGCCCCCTCTTCTAGCTGTGAAACCACTGCTTCACTGGCAAGTGGAGAGTTTAAACAGGCTTTCAGTAGTGTGACAGATTTAGTTGGAGCAAGTCTTTTGTGCAAGGCTCACACTGGGAAAAAAAAAAGTCATGCTCCAGCAGGTCCACCCAAGAGTGAAAGCTGCAATGGTGCAGGCAGACAAATGGTTCAGGTTCAGATATTTTCCCTGTCGCATCACAACAGTCTGCTCTTCAGAGGTGAATAAATGTGAACAGACTGTGTCAAAAGATAGTCTCAAAGAGCCAGGTGCTTCAAAACACTGAAGGCAAACTTTCAGGAAAAAAACCCCCAGTTTGTCTTACAGACCACAGAAGAAAATGTTGTGTACCAATCCAAGTAAAAGTTAAAAAGCTGCACCAGTACCATCATACACAGACACCTACCAAAAGGTTAGGGGTAACCTGTTCTTGTTGTATTAAGTACCCATGTGGGAAAGTGGTTTCTGAGAGTACTGCCATTTAAATAGCATAGGAAAAGACAGCCCGACAGATTGGGTGGAAACTGAAGCAAGATCAAAACCAATGCAACACAGAAGATCATTATTCCTTACAACTATTTATCTACATAGGTGACAGATCCTTCATTATTCAACCTGTCAAATGAAGCTTAGTAACTTGCTAAATACCAAGTCAGAGTCCAAATGGGGTGAGTTTTGTCAGGACTAATGCCACCTTCTTCCAGATGCTCTGGATTTACTCACTTCTGTAGTAATAGCAGCAGCAGCTCTTGGCACCATCTGCAGATGCAGGTGTGTAATGTAGCCTTTTGGGAGCATTCACCTGCTGCTGACAATGCTGATGGAGAATGCCTGAGATAGCTGGCAAATTTTTATTCTGATGAGATCTGGTGTCTAAGTACCAATTCAGTTTCTCTGGGACTGGAGGAAGTTACTTTGAAGCTTGAGGGAAAAACACATTTCACATTTTTCATGGTTACACTCGCCAGAGATTACTTTATTTGTGGCTGTTACTGACTTTCACGCCTCAACTGTTCTGACGTTTCCTGTTTGCTAAGTGACAGAGACCTGCTCGCCTTGCATACTTAAAATGCCTGTATACTTGTGGCCTTTTCATATTCAGGTAAAACTCTGGGTTTCCCACATGGGAATTTTCTTCTTCTAAAATATGCGCTTTGTTCCAAAAGTAGCTTCTGCATGGGAGAAGTCTCTAGCCAAAGGTCGTTTGCATCCCTTCCAGGTCTTTTACACTGCCATAGAAGGCCTTGTGCAGCAACATCACTAATCTTCAGTCTCGGGTCAGGTGGAGGAGAAGCAGCTGTGCCAGATTAAGATGTGACCAACATCCAGGTGCTTGTCATCGCTCCACAGCAGCTGTACAGTCAGCCCCATTGCAGAGTATAAAAGGCTGTATAAGAAAAATCAGTTCTTAAATTCCAGTGGAAAAGTCAGCTGGGTGAACTCACATCACTCCTACCAGCACTTACTAACCAGTGTCTTTGCACTGAAACACATGATGAGTGCCCAGATGACTTATTCTGACATCTAAGCTGTACCAGGAAGAAGGTAATTTCCAGTTTATGGCTGGGGATGGACGTCTTCAAGTGCCACAAAGCCATTTCTACAATGACCATGTGACTGAAGCCTCAGAAAACAGTCATTATTTTACAGACAGCTGGTAAACATCCTCTTCCAGACCTGGTTCTGTGGGTTAAAGATGCCAGGCACCTGGAATGGGCATTCCCAGAAACCAGGGCTCTCCCTGTAGCTCAGTGAATTGGAATTGTGCTACTGTTTTCCTGATCTGCCAGAGACAAAGCATGCTGGTTCGTCACTGTCAGCTCTTTGATCTAACTCAGCAGAACTTGCCTGAGACAGAGTAGTGTGCATTTATTCCCCTGGATACACCTTTTTGGCAGAGTTGTGCTGTTGGTAACTCCTGGTTGTGATGAAAATGCAAAACTGGAGGTAGAGAGAGCAAGACTTTCAGCAGTCAAAGGGGTTTGCAAAATGGTAATGGCACGTGACCATTAAGTAGTCAAACAAGTTGCATAGTACAACTGTTCATTTTTAAAAATTCTGCTCATAAAATGCAAAACTTCCATGAAAAACACAACTGTCCTTCAGTCCTTAAACAGCTCTCAACTCACAAGGTTCAATTCAATGCAAAAAGTGATCTTTTAACAGATTTTATTCCATGTCAATAAAATCAGACAAGATGCCGCTATAAACTGTAACATTATTGCTACAATCTTTCCTACACTGTTATCTAAGAGCCAGCAAACAGTACTTTTATCTGGCACTAGACAAGCACAAAAAAATAGACAATCTTCTACAAACAGGTTTGCAAATGATACAGATAAGGCAGGTTATGGGGAAGGTGTGGCAGGAAGGAAGGTGTGTTTTCAGGAATGGGATTATGGTTCTTGGACTTTAAATCTGAAAAGAGACCTAAAGTAAATGAGAAAAAAAAAAAAGATCACATACTAAATATGTTGAACCTGGTGTGAACTTGCATGAGATCACCTAGGTATGCATCTGTCTCTTGTGCAGGGAGTCCAGTGGGCTTGGCAAAGCAGGCCCACGTGTGCTGAGCCTGGCTTTTTGAACAGTCATGACGTGGATGAAAGGTAAAAAGAAACTTTTGATGCCCATGAGTTATTTGTTTGACCTTCAGGAAAAACCTAAATAAATAATGTCCTCATGAGAGGGCATGGTGTGTTAATACTTGGTACCACAGGCCCACTCCCATGAAATGACTGCAGTTTCTCAAGACATTACAAAACAAAGTACAGAAAAACAAACGACGAAGAGCTACACACAATAGAATAAAAAATTATATGCAAGACCATTTTCCCAGGACAGATGGATTATATGTGTGGCCAAATTTTCCTGATATAAATGCAGTGAATTAAGAAAAGTTCGTTGTTACTGATGTACTTTACACAAGCCTGCTGTGCTGATAAAAAAACCCCCAACATTTGGGCAAACAGTGACACCTTTTCAAGGCGATAGCCAGGTTGGCAATCTCATTTCTTAGTGTCTCTCTCTGACCCAGATTCTTTCTAGGGATTGAAATCAGCTGTGGCCAGATCTCAAGGCTTATTTGGCTCCAGCTACATGGCTAGGGGATGTTTTATTCATGTCATGACTAAAATCACTACTTCAATTTAAAATGATGTCAGATAGTCTGCAGATTCTGCCCATAGAGAATAAGCCAAGCAATATTCCTCAAATGAGCTGTGTTGTACATAGCATTCTTGAAAATCAATTTTTATTGCATATACCGTTGATATTTCTTAATTTGAGCAAACATCAAATTGGATACCAATGTAAAAAAAAAAATCTGACTCTGTAAAACACTTCTGTTTCAGTATTGAGAGAGAATACTAGTAGTAAATGTAAGACAAACAATAAGAATTATTTCTGGAAGATAATTTTCTTTGTTTAATGGGATCCTGCCAACATCTAGCTGGGAGTGGAGGAATTAAAAAAAAAAATCCTATAAATTGCTTAACTATCATCTCCCTCACCAACTTTTCTGGTTCTTCTAATTGAGAAATTATAACAACTAGGGATAGGCACATGTTATTATCAGAAACCTTTTGCAACCAGTAACATGGATTCAGTTACATGCTTCATTACTTTCTATTGGTTTCATGAGTGTAGTATAAAAAAAACCAAAAAGGAGGTGAAAAAACAAAACAAAACCAATATTCTAGTATTTTCAAAATGCTACAATTTCATTTTTTGGGCAAAATGACTTCAAATTTCCTTCCATTTTACTTTAAAGGCAATTGTAAGGGATATCTCTGACATCTCCAGTATGCAGGACAACTGTATGTATGCACATTTATTGGAAACACTTACCATCAATCCACCTGTCTTTAAAAAGGCTCTTAATTAACTTGCAAGGGTTTGGGTTCACCTTAGCTAAAGACCTTCAAGAATTCACCTTCTCAGTGATTTTCAATCTTTTTTATTTTTTTAAGTCAAGCAGGCACCTTAGCAGAAAGCAAATATAACAAATGTGTGCGTTAATGAGGTGCACGTGGGATGAATGTTAACTGCAAACCTTGTCTCTAGTACCAGATTGTTCAGGAAAATAGAAGCAAGTAAATTCTAGGGTAGTCCTGAGGTGTTTTAGATATAACGGGAGCAATGCTTGTGCTATTTTAGCCATTTTGTTGTCGAAATGTTATCACAGTTTAGCAACTCCTAGACATCAGGCAACAGCTCAGCAAACCCAGCTTAGTTTGCAGATTTCTTAAAACCAGGAATGCCAAAGAGTTTTCTTCTGCCAAATTAGGCAAAGTCAGCCAAATGGAAAGGTGTAAATCCTGTCCTCTTGTGCACCCAGTGTCTCCAGCCATTCTCAGGGCCTGGCAGAGGTTGGAGTTGCCTGCTATTTGCAACTGTAAACAGCGTGAGGCATAATGCCAGCTTCTAAATTAAACACACAAAAATACTTTTTGTGTTAACTTTTAAAGACCTGTGTTTGTTTCACACTCAGTGCTCAGTACATGGTCTTATTTGAGTGGATGGAAAAGTACCAAAGACTTAGCTATACTTAAATTGCCAAAAGAAAAACTGCATTTTTGAATCCAGAATCTATGAAGACATCCCTTGCTCTATTTCTGGGCCAGCTGGACTATTAGGAGGTGGGAATATATTTTGACCAGAGTGGAAAGTCCAAAAGATCATTTCACAAGCCCCATCAATCAACCTAATGCTGGGCCAGTTGGCATACCAGAAACATATCTAAAGACTTTTTTGATTAGTTGAAAGGGTGATTCGTTTAATTTTAGATTTTCACTTGGAAGAGTGGCATGTGTTTGGTTTTAAATTTTATTTTATTTTTAATTATTATTTTTTATTTAATGCTGCTTTCACATTTCAGAACTGCCCTGACTTCAAGGATTTATCCAATGAATGGACATGCCTTATTCAAATACAAATGTTACCCTTAATAATATATTCTAAACACTTCTTCACTATGGGTGGGAGAACACATATATAAATGCATTTATAAAAGGGGGAGAAATGTTTAAAAGTGACTCATTTTCTGGAGTTTTGTGTAATGTATACCTGGTACATCATATACAGGAGCTCTTGGGTTCCAGTAAATTCAGCACTGGGCTGTGGAAAGAGTGACATACAGTGCTTACTTACAAGAAAATGTGTATGGTTGCCTATGAGAAGAAATGCTCTGATATTCCAGAGCTGCTTTTTTCCTACAGCTTTTCAGTTGTAGGAAAGCATCCAGAAGGAAGAGAGGAGGATCAAAGTCTGACTCTGCATACCTTTTGCCAAACTTCTGAAAAACTCATATGATCCGAAGAGGGCTAAATAGCTGAAAAAAACATGTGGTGAAACAGGTGCAATTCTTTCCATAGGCAACATTAATTTTCTAGTCACGTCTCCAGAGCCCAAACCATTAACACTCTCTGTCTCTCTCTTCATGTCCTTTGCCACTTCTCTCTTTCCTAGATATTCGCCACCAAAAAACCCCAACCAAGCCAGCCTTCCCTGAATAGAAATCTACACCACACCAACCAGTCCTTTACATACCTCTGCCAAGCTCTTTCCACACATGTCAGCACTAGATTATGACATTATTTTTAGGATTTTTCCTTCGGATTGAAACTCTTTGCACCAGCGTCTGGGACTCCTCCTCCTGAGCTGCCTGAGCCATCAAGGTCTGTGAAACTGCTGCAGCACTAAATGCAAACCAGAGCAAGGCAGGAGGCTTTCACTGCTGCAAAGGTGTTATTGTGCTAGATGTCTTACTTTAAACATATATTTTTATATATATGTATATACTTATACACACGCCTTTACATACTTTTTTATTCTCAGTAGGGAGTTAGAGTTTTCTTACCAACAAGACAGAGCTTATGACCTACCTCCTTATTCATAGCTTTATACATGTTACTGACACATATCTTGAGGAGGCCTTCTAAACTTGAAAGTCAAACATTTAATTAAAAATTAATATGCCTTTCAGGCCTCTTTGCACATGAAATCCACTGGAGCCCCGTTGCTGCATGTGGCGAGGTGGTGCCAGGCTACTGTCAGATGCACCAGTCCTTGATCAGACTCACTGCTGACAGGATCTTCAGCCAAGGTCTCATTTCTGCAGCCATAAGGAATAAAGATGTCTACTTTCAGTTGGCAGGAATTTAGCGATTAGATCATGATTTTTACTCACAGTGTTTTCTTCTCAGTGTTACATGATGGGTGGAATGCAGAGGACTTTGCTCTGTGTTTTAATGAAGACCTGTAGCAATGGCAGAAATTTTCACTCAAGGATTTCCCAGGCCTACAAGAATGACTTGAAGGATTAGGTGCCCAAACATACAGATTACCCAATACAATCTATTATTTTCCTCGTGGTCATTAGTCCTAGTCCTATGAATCAAGAGCTCTGTTGGGTAATCCTGCATGCATTTTGATGACATGCATGGATTCAAAATATCCTTCAGGAATACTTGAAGCACAAAGTGCTTTGGTACTGGATGACTGTTGAAGAGCTCTGCCTCATTTTCCCTTTTTTTAATGATTGTGCAAGGAAATACTTGCAATGCACGAGAAGACACAGGAATCACAGGAAAAATCCTGAACATGGGATGGCTTTTTAGACAGTCATGCCATAAACATCACTTTTCAGAAGAGCCCAAAGCCTGGGCAGTTTTCATGACAGGAGTGACCTTGCTGCTCAGGGCCAGTCACTGTTTTAGCATCAGAATATTTCATTGCTATTTCCATTTTTTTTCCCCAAAGCATGGAAACCAAGACATATAGCTGAGGATGTTAGCCTATATTAGAAAAACAGCCTCAAAAGGTAGTCTAATATTTCTTACTCAATTAACAATTTTCTCACTTAAGGCATGGTAGCAGGCAATGGTATCTTCTCTTTAATCCCATTAAAGAGTTCGCTCTTTCATGTGAGAAAGGAGGTGTTGCCCTAGAACCCCAGCAAGTTCAGTACATAAAACTCCATTAGAAATTTTGGTAGCTGGATATTGCCACAGGGCAAAATGAGGAATGAAGCAGTTGGCTTACAGGCAGCAGATGGAAGTCTGGTAAGCAGTGGAAGCCCACGTAACGTGGAGCCTGCTGTCTCAGTGGCCAATCCTTGAAAAGACTTGTCGCTATAGGCTGGGGTTGGCTTTACCTGTGATAGTCATTCCTGCATCTCTGCTTTCAGCTGCAGTTAAGATTATAGTAACCAGCCTGTACACGTTACTGGACAGCAGAATCATTGTTGTTTTTAATGTCTTGCACCATCAGGCAAGCTGTTGGGACAGAGCAGCTGTACAAGTTGGAGCTAGCCTCTCCCAATTAGCTGCTTGGTGGTTCTGCTTCTCAGAAGCTCACATCTCTCCAGTTTTGCATTTGTACTTCCTTATTTCAGCTAACAAAAAAGGTCCAGAGTACAGATCGGATGGCCAGCAGCTCTGGAGTTACATGCTGGATCATCTCCTCTGCATCCCATTGCACATTGCACTGCTCTTCTGTTTTCCCTTGGGAAAATGTGGACGTCACCATTCACCTGCATTACAGGTACCACTTGTGCAAGGCTTTGAAGAGGGGTGCAGCATCCTCTGGTAACTGATGTTAACTTTAAACAGTATCCACGCCCATCAAGCAAGGATAAAATTAACAATATAAAACTAATTCACAAATTAGTTTAAATGTATTTCTCATGAACACTGTAACTGTCGAAGAACTGTAAGGATGCCTGGTCCTTGGGGCTCTTCACCAGCCTGGCAGTGTTTCCTTGCAGCTCACACGTACTGCACACTGTGATGGCCACGCCGTGCTGCACAGATTTTCCCAGGCAAGGCTCATTTGGAGCTGGTTTGTTTGCATTGCAGTGCTTCAGAAACACCCAGCTTTCCCTTTCCCACAAGGCTTCTCTGTCAGAGTAGGGAAAAGGAGGGTGAAAAGAAAGGGGGAAACTAGCCAAGCAGCAAGAAGGGAGATGAGCAAAGCCCCAGCACACTCCTTGAGGGGCAGCTGTGCATGCAGCAGGGAGGACAAATTGCTCCAGCAGCAGTGAGATCCTGCATGCTTTGAAATGGTTCCATCCACACAAAAAATTCGCAGCGTGTTTGCTGCCCACACAGACAAAATGCAGGGGTTTGCTGAATCCGTGTTGTTCCACAGAAGACAGCATTGCACCTCTGAGCTGTAGTTCGTGCTGCAGTACATCTCCTCTTTTATATGTGCATGTACACATTATCCCACTTCACTAATTCCACAGCCAGCTCCCACACTAACTCATGTCCCTCCACCTCCACAAAAGACCAGGATCTGGATTTCCCTGCTTACAGCAGTGAATGCACTAGTCCTGGTCATGGAAATAAAGGAGCAAAGCTGGCATTGACACAGCAATAAGGAGTTTTCTGTACTTGCAAACCAGTTTTTTAGAGGCCAGTGATGTCCAGATTTCGGCAGCTTTCTGCTACGTTCACCATGAGGACAATGACAGTTTTCCAGAGTGCGACAAATCTACACTGGAGCATGGGACACACATGCAGTAATTGTCAGGTTCTGATCCTACTGGTAGCCTGGAGATGAGCACAAGCGATTTATCTTGCTTCTTGGACAGATCTTACACTCTTTGTCAAGTTCTTTGCAGCTACAACTAATTGCTTCATCCATCTGGGGCAGAACTAGTTCGAGCAGATTAGACAGGGGTGCAGATACAGGTTCTTAGTCTAAACAAAATAACCTTCCAACAAAATAATTCATCTTGAAATAAGAGAGAGACTTTTTTTCCCTGGCCTTACTCAAAGACATGCTATATAAAACCAGTTTTGATGAAACCAAGACGGTTCAAGTCAAGAATGGAAAACACTGGTTTTGACAAAACAAATTATCAGAGGAGAAATCAATCTCAAGGGAAATGCTGGAGATCTCATATAGATGTAGCTCCACATTTAACATTAAAAGCTTCAAAATCTCTATTTTAGTATATCTAGTGTTTGTATCAGTGCAAAGCCAAGAACAAAACCAAAACCAGAATGAAGACTGCTATTGTCCCCAGATTAATCCATAAGAGCTATTAGATAGCTACAGCAAAGGTAAGAAAAGTGCAGTGCATTTTCAGTAGCTAGCCTGAGCTAGTAAGACTTTTTTTTTGACTATCAGTAGTTTACAGAAAGGTATTTTCTGTTCCTGAGGATTAGTGTGACCAGACCAATAATTTAAACTGTGTGATGAATCTTTTCAAACATCTAGTGCTGGCTGTTTTGGCTCTGTTGTTTTGTTTGGGGATGGGGGGAAGGACCTTCCTGCATTACAATATAATTTTACTCTACAGAAATACACAGGGAAGTCAGAATACACAATAATCATTAGCAGGTGCATCAGGGAGATCATTTCTCAGGTTTTCTCGGTGGCTTAGAGTTCAGCTCCTCTACTCTCTGCACACCATCTCAACATACTGGGCCTTTCAAGTTTGTTCATTGTTGGTTGGATGGAAGTGGGTGGTTGAAGGCCAAAAGGAAAATTATGGAGATTTTGGGGTAATCCTCTGAAGGATTTGCCAGGGTGACAGCCACTCCCTCCATCACACGATCCAGCTGCTCTCCAAGTACAAACGTCTGGCTAGTCAGGTGCTGGTGAGATCATCACCAACACCTCCAGTTCTGAAAGGAGAGATTAAAAAGGAGATTGCAGTTGTAGGCAGAGACACAGGAAATGCAGGGCTTCCTCTGACTACTTCTCACTCATTGCTCTCAGCTAGTCTGTATCTGAGTTTCTCATCCCATCAGCTCACCCTACCACACACAGCTGGGTCACTTTAGTTCTCCAGTTAAGCCCTTACAAGCCCCTGGTAGAGCCCATTACAAAAAATAAAGCTAACACCCAACAAGCACCTATCACCTTCCTCACTCCTGATCACACCTTTTCTCCCTGTGCAGGAGGAATAGGAACCTTCATTCCAGTTGGCACACACTTGGCACAGAGGGAAGCACTTCATGCTTTCAGTTTTCCTTTTCCTTTCACTTCAGTGGAATCTAAATTTCTTCCTTAGAACTCACATTCTTTGAACTCGTTGACCATCCTGGCTTAAACATTTATAAACTCTTGGTTACTAGCCCTTCTACTTGACAAACAGGGTTTCCTTAGAGCTTCGGTCTTTGCACTTCTCTCATGTTATCATCACAGATTTCCACCTGGATTTTATAACAATTTTACTACTCCCTATTTGGCATTCCCTGCTTACTTACAAACTTTACTTCTCTTGATTAAACAAGGGAATTTTTTTTGTATACTTCCTCCTTTTCTCAAAGTGCATCGCTGTCGAAGCTCAGGTCCAATTCTTCTTGGAGATCATGGGTGTTGTAGTCCTATGAAAACTCAGACCTAAAGCTATAGGATAGTTTGTACCTATTGACAAAAAGGTATGTTCAGCTTCCCCTTTGCACAGAATGGATCCAATTATTTTTCAGTCAAAGATACCACATGGGATATAGTTCACAGATTCAGTTCAGATGAGGAAAGCTAGAGTAAACAGGTATTTGCTGATAATACTATGAGAAATCTAAGCACGCTGTATAATTAATATTATTGCAAAATATTACCTGGAGAAGTAAAACAACAAGGAAGCTGACTGTTACATCTGAAGCACCAAGAGAACATCAGAGGTAGGTGGTTTGGTGGGAAAGGGTAGCCAGGGAGAAAGCTCAGTGGACCATCGACATATTCAGTAAGATTTGCAATTTAACAGTGACAAGTCGTAATACCCACAGCTGCAGGAAACCTGGGCCCATCTCTTAAGCACAAGCCCCCAGATATTTAATATGCCACAATGGAGGATAGCTGGATTATCATTTGCAAAATAAAGGAACAATCTCTCACCGTATGAAAGCCAAATAAAGCTAGAGCCAGCATTTACCATTTCTTGGTTTGACATTATCAGGGATGTGCTGCTAAATTGCTTTGGGTTCTTCAGCTGGGTCCTTGGAGAGTTCGAGTTACACAGCATATGATAGGTGACATGAATATCACAGGAATGGCCCTCTCTTGCAGGGGAGGTCTCTGGTGGGAGGGAAGGGAAATATACCACAGAGCCCTCAGAGACAACCTTGCTTAGCAGCACCTCCTGCACAAGCTGGTACTACACTATTTCTTCATTTGACCCAAGCACCTTAACATTTATAGTTACTTTTCCAAAGGAATAAGATGCCAGAAAGTGACCAAACCGCTCCATAGGCTAATATGTTGGAACTGCAAGGCTTGGAGTACAATACAAATGCAATAGCACAGCAGCAAAGATTGATGAGCCTTGGCTTTTACCCGTTTTTGCATTATTCTTGACTGCATTCTTCCAGTCTCCTGGATAACTGTGCCGTCTGTGAGCTGTAGCTGAAACGAGCCTGGCCCAGGCAGTTGAGACAAATGATTCTTTGTAGCTCACTGCAGTGATGTTAAGGCTGGAACAAATTTCATTAACTAGCAATCAGAGGGGAAAAACACAAGCAGTGAGCTATTTTCTTTGTAGAAAACAAAGATATTGGACGCTAGCTCTTGAATGTAAGTAGCAGTAGAAGAGGCAAGCTAAAGAAAATACCCAGAGGAATGTGCAAGAAGACTTTAACAAGAAAGCTTCACACAAATGTACCTCCGGGGACCGTTTCTCCTTCACATGAGACATGTTTTCAGGGATGAAGCCCTGACTCCCACAGATCGGAGGAGTGCCTGGGAAGGGAAGTGTCAGGGTGGATCACGCACAGGGAGAGCGCAGCTCCATGGCAGCAGACATGGAAAGCCAGGGGAGAGGGAGCGATGCCATCGGCCATCCAGCTCTTGGAGGAATCATTAATTTCTTCAGTTCCTCCCCATCAGTGTGTTCAGGGGCACCTGTGAATAGGTTTTGGACCTGAGCTGGTGACTTTTCTCAACCTGATTTCCAGTTTAAATACGATTGACTTATTGATGATAATATTGATGGCCTCCCATGTCCAGCTCAGCTTAACAGATAACCAGAGGAGCTGGGGTTTTGAAAGCTTTCTTGAGGACAAAGCCTGCACTCACAGTTTCACTGCTGCTGAGTTAGCCTACATTAACGCAATTTAAATTTTGCCCGGGGTCTTTAATAAGAATTCAAATATAACTGTTGGGAGTTTTAAATATGTATTTTGAAAATTGGAGCCATTCAAACTATGCAGGGCAGCACATCTCCTGTGTTTATTTTTATTCCTAATCTAGGCTCTGCATCAGCTGTCTTCATGGTTTGGTAGTGTGAAGTACTGGAAGCCTACCAATACATATATATATGAAACTTCCTTTTTGGTTTGCATCAGTAGAAGGACAGATTCTTTTTCGCTTTGAGTCACTAAAAAGTCACTGTGCAGGCTAATTTAAGACAAATGTGAACACATATCTGAACAACGGATGTAAGGCTGTGTTTGAGGAAGTATGCTGAAAAGGCTGGGATCCTTAGGGGTCTTTGGTAGGACGGAGTGCTGGCAACCACTTGGAGAAAGGATTCTGTTACTGCTGTGGTATTTTGGGCTCTAGACTGCAATGTTTAGAATGTGCTCCGCTCAGATGGTCATGGGAGGAGCCCCTCCACCATGGCAACTAACATATGACTTTGCATTGTTGATAATGATCACACAACAGAAAGGAAAAAAAGAAAAAGGAGGATGGCCTTGCATACACAGACCATGATGGTCTATGACTGCATTCCCCAAGGCTGTAACCAGAAGTTATAAATTGCTATATGTTGCATATTTTCACTTCTCATCTAATTGAAAAAGCAGTGTATACAGCCTTGCAGATGGCCCATTTATTTTGCTGAGCTACCTAGAGCTCAAGGATGCTGTTAGAACTAGCTGGGTACAAGCACAACGAAAGGCCAGGGGAAATAGGCTCTTGATACAATCGATTGTCAGGTATGGATTAATATCTTTTTTGCAAGGCCACAGCACCTCCTTTCTGAATTAATGAATCTTTTGCCACAAAGGCAGAAAAAGTATAAGGTGCACGTGCTCACAAACTGACAGGAAGGCTGCAGAATTTGACAATAGCACAGTCCTCAGGCTGCTGTTTGGACATCCTTCCTCAGCACTGGACACTGAGTGGGCTGTGGGAGGAAGGGAGGCTATGTGCAGGTGCAGCCCATGGAGGACTTCCCAGACATACTTCCTCTGAAGGTATCCTGTGCCCTTGGCAGGAGGCTCAGCCTCACAGGAGAATTCCAGCACGCAGTTCTGTCTGCACCTATCCCTCTCCACCCTGTATGTTCTGGGAAGCAAGAAACCCTCAGAAACGAAAGCCATCCTGCTCCAGCCTCTCCTCTCCATACCCAGATACTCCTGCTCCTCTGCAGCAGGTGGCACTTTGTGTCAGTGCCAGATCTCTGCAACGAGGTCCAGGATAGTCTGGGAGACCTGAATGTGCTGTGCCAAGAGAGACCACGGTCACCATCACCGGCGCACAGCAACAGATTGGAAAGGGGAGTATTGTTGTCTTCATTTTACACAGAGTGGGCTGAGATACAGAAACATGTCGGGTGTTCTGTCTTCTACTGAAGGCTGGTGGTTATACACAGAAATAGCTGCTGATAAGTCCTGATTGCATTGTGCCAAAGGAATAAAGAATTTTTAAAGAGTTACACCAGATGTGTATTGTGATTTTTTTATCTCTTGCTCTCTCTTCTTTTATCTGGAAGGTTTCTGTTATCCAGTTAGAGATGACAGAGGTGGCCAAGGACACATCATGGGCCGTGGACTGCAAAGGATGAGCAGCCTAATGACACACAAAACCAATCCTGGCTTTAAGATTCTTTATCCAAATTTCTGTCATAATGGCAAACAGACCTGAAAAAAACAATAGGATTGATTCATTAAAAAAAGAAGGGCTAAAGCAATAATAAATTCAATTCCAGTATGATTTACCTCATGCAATATAGATATAGTATACAGGTACTAATGTGAATTTTGGATAACTTACCTGAATTGCATCTCCAAACCTTCTTGATAGTTGCTAATCTTTGTTACTAAAATCACTGGATTGCTTATTTGGGTATCATACAATAACAACAAAAAAGATACTAAAATACTAGAAAGATACTAAAGTTCTTAATGTATTTGCAAATCCCTCCAGTGACTCAGGTTTTATAAGCCTGAAAATTAGTTTCATTTATGTATAATAGAAATGAATTTATAAATTGAAGGCAGTAAGCATACCCATACAATTCTTAGGTGATGTGGTGTTTATTCCCCTTAGGTACTGCTGGCCAGGTGAGTGGTGGGGATGGGTCTGTGGGTCCAGGACCACGTCTTGCTCTGCAGCAGGCATGGGTGCTCCTTAGAACCACAGCATGGAGAGAAAACCAAGAGATAGGTCATCTCCTGCTCTGGCCAATGCTAGCTCCAACAGGTGTCTGTTTAAATAAATATTGGATATTGTCCAGGAAATACAGAGGGGTTTGTGCATACACTTCTAAGCTAAACTAGTCCTCTACACACAGCAGTGGGAACACAGCAGGGCACGGATTTTTGTTAGTTCTCTTCCCCTGGACCTTGGCCTTGGGCTGAAGATGCAGCTTTTGAGAAGAGACCTGGTTTATTATCAGTGAGGTCACAGGAGTGTCACCGATGTGTGCGGGACTGAAAGGGTGAGGGGAGTGTAGAGGAGGCTGTGGAAGGGCAGGGAGAGCACAGGACTGGTGGGAGGGCTGTGATGGCTCAAAAAGCAGCACCTGTGCCTGGTGTAGGCCTTAGACCCAGGTTTTGATGTGCCTGCTGAACACATACAGCACTGGAGGATAGTGATCAGAGACAGAGCAATGAGCACAGTGCCTCAGAATCGCCACACCAGGAGCAAAACCCTCCCTGCCAGGCAGGCACAGAGCCCTGGCTCGGTACACAGTCCCCTGTAGTGTCCCATAACCCCTGCACCAAGCAGCAGCAATGAGGTGGGTGACACAGGGCTTGTACCACCCACAGGGCTGCCTGTGCCAGTGTGGCTGATGGACGACAGAAGCTCATCTTTATCAAGGGGACAGGGTTTTTCCCCAAATGGTTGTTCATTGTGTCCTCTCAGAACCCACTCTCAAAAGTGACCTACAAATAATTATTTCCGGAATAAACCTAGGAAATGAGATAACTCTGCCAAGCACTAAACCCCATGAATTCATTGCACCTCTCACCAATCCCTGCGTTCCTGTTAGCATCCCTGCCGCTGTCCTTTGCTCTCCGACAGGCTGGGCTGCAGACACAGCCTGGATGATGGCAGTCGCATGCAGGCAGCTTCACCTCCTGCTTCCTGTCAGGCCTCTGGCAGCAACTCACGGCTCAGCAGCATCTGCCAGTAGATGGAAAGTGCTGCTTTTCCCTACAAACCTCCTGTCCTTGGGCAAGGGTGACTGTTGACTGCACCATATCTGCTCCTGCCCTGCTACGAGCTGTTCTAAGAAACCTCCTCCGCTCTTGTCACTCTCCCGGCTCCTTGCCCCCGCGGGGCCTCAGGAGGTTGGGACCCGATGATCCCGGCTGTGCCAGGCAGTGTCCAGCCAGTGCTGACCGCACCACGTCCTGCCTGGCTGTGCCGCGGGCTCCAGCAGCGGGAACGGGGACGGGGAACCCGCCGTGACCTGCCGTCGTGCCGGCGATGCCACGGCACCGGGATGCTCCCCGGCAGCATTCGGAATTCCTGACACACCCGCAGCTGCGGAAAACGCGCGTTTTCTGCGGAAAACAGCCGAGCCCGTGGGGGGCGCGGAGGGGACCTGGGACCGCGCGGTTCGGGGCCGCTCCGAGAGCCGGCGGCGCCTCCGTGCCCGCGGCCACCGAGTGTCACGGGGTGTCGCCGCCGCGGGCGAGCGCGGCGGGGC
>WBMZ01012160.1:509-24038 GCA_013400975.1 Atrichornis clamosus | reverse complement strand
GTCTTTTAAACTAAGACACATTCGAAGTTGCTTTTATTGTCTTTACCTGTTACTTTTTTCATTATGTTTTTTTGCCTTCTTACCCCAAAGTGTGTTGCTTTAATGTAACGTTTTCTTTAGGTATGACCTACTGTGACTTTGACACTAATTTTTTGTCCTACTCTCTGTCCTCTAGTTCTGTATCTCTTCCTGTCTTCGGTATATATCTGCCAGTAGTTGCAGTTCACCCTCTTGTGCTGTCAGTTCTCAGGCATTTAACCTGTTTTCCGGCTGTAATACTGGCATCTCATGGATGCATAGCACTGCAGCATAGTACGATGCTGTGGCATCTGTTGTATGTTAGGCTGTGTTTCAACTAGGAGCCTCAAAGCCAAATTAAAATTCTATTGCTGCTGAAGAGTTGATGCTCAGCTGATTTCCGTAGTTTTTAATTAAGTAGAATTGCTTGTCAGTTGTCATTAGAATAATCTAAAATTGTTGGGGGAAAAAAATATTTTCCATTTCTGTTTTATTTTAACAATATATGTTTGGGTTTGTTGTAAACTGAGTTACTAAAATGGAAATGGTAGGTGGTTGTCCTAGCCATTATGACTTTCTTTTTGTTGCTTTACTTCTGATTTTTCATGAGTCTAAGGTCTTAAAATCAATGCCTAAATCTGATTGTTAAAAGGCAAGGAAAAATGTCTTAAAATCAATGCCTAAATCTGATTTTGGAAAGGCAAGGAAAAAAGTCTTAAAATCAATGCCTAGATCTGATTTTGGAAAGGCAAGGAAAAGAAAGATACTCTACTATTGTTAGCTGTTTCTAAACTGACAGGCTAAGAAGACTTTTTATTAAATGCAGTACAGAGGAAATCTTGTAATCTGGCAGTGAGGTATAGGACAAAAGGTGAACACAGTCTTCAGTCAGACAACATAAAGGAAGAATAAGAAATTAAACCAGCTGAAGCAGCCTACAAGTTATGGGATCACGATTGCAATGCTGTTGGCAATACTGATACCTGTTACTGTTAACAGTAGAGCACTGTGGCAATCTGCTACTCTTAACCCAAAATATTTTTTTAACACTTTGTGAAAACACCTATAAAAGCTTGCTTCTCTGTTCTTCACGTAGGTATCATGCCAGTGTATCATAACATGTTTGCACTCATGAGTGAAACAGACAGAATGTGGTATCCCCCAAATCACATCTTCCATGTAGATGAAGCAACCAGACTTGTCCTAATTTACCGGATAAGGTAATTGAAATCAAATGTTACACACTTTTCATGGTAAAACAAAACTGTGTGAGAAAACACAGCCAATGTGATATTTAGTTGAACTGTAGTTTCTCTTAGAAGTTATGGACAGATTGTTGGTGCTTTCTGAAAAAGAGATAGCTAAAAGAATCAAAATTATTTTAGTAATTTTCTCTATCCCATATGTTTACCAGTGTCAGATTGAAGAAACAATAATAATATAGCAGAAGTAAAACCAATATTTTTCTTCGTAATGATGCATCTCGCTTCCTCTGTTTTTGCCTGTTTGAAATTAGTGGCAGTTCTGAAATGCAGAGTTAATTATCCTGTGTAGGCAGGCGTGTTTCTGCAATAGAACCGTTTTTCCCTAACTTATATTTGAATGTGGATATTTAAAGCTATAATCACAGTTTCCTTTTGTCAATGATTTAGTTTATTTGCATTGTATAATTTGATGCAAGTGTTTCTTTAGGAACTGTTTTAAAGGAAGCTGGAAAACACTAATAAAATTCACTGTAATCTGATTAGTGAGAATTAACTCTGCAAAGATCCTCATTCCTATCAGTACAGTTTAACACCTGCTTAAATATTTTACTTTAAAACACCTAGAACTGGATCTGAAGCCTTCATTGACTAACTGGGGCTTCATAGTGCCAGCCAGCACTACTTACATGTATTTGAGGACAGTAACATCTGATACTGGTAAGCAAAAATGTCTGTTTATTGATGCTGGCTTAAATTTATTCCCAAACAGGTTTTATTTTCCCCACTGGTATTGCAGTGGCACCAACAGAGCATACCGGTATGGCATTCTTCGCGGTGCAGAAAGCCCTGTCCTTGATGATCTTGTCATGTCTTATCTATTCGCACAGGTATGAGTTGCTTGCCTATTTTCTAATGCAGATTGGTAGAGGTTATTAGTATTTAATCCCTTTCCATCTTCTGGTAGTAACTCTGTAGGCTCTTGAAAGCTTGAAGCCCACTCAAGCTGAAAATTGAATTCCATGTCCTATTGTGTGTTTGGAGAGATGAAGCTCAAAACAGGGTTTCTAAGCATAATAGCAGCTGGTACTCCTTGTGCATAAGTGCAGCTTTTTGTGGATGATGGAGTTCATTCAGTCTTTAAAAACAAGCCAACAAAAAACCCCAAACAAGCCAAAGATAAACAGTCAAAACAATGAAACTCCCCAACAACTGTCCCCCAAAACTCTATTCTTGATAAGCACGAGTGCTACAGTTTTAATTTGTTTTCTTGCCTTCTTTCTCAGTGGCGAGCTGATTTTTTGGATGGATGGGTGCAGATGCCTGTTACTCACGAAACACAAGAAGAGTGCCTTGGAATGGCTGTTCTAGATATGATGAGAGTGGCAAAAGAAAAGGACCAAACCCCAATGGCTATTTACAATTCAGTCAGGTGATTTCATAATTTGTAACTCTTTCATATCTATCTGATACCTAAACACAGTATTTTTGCACATTATTATCTGGGAGGAGATGTTTAGCTATTGGCAATTGATGTATTTTAATGATTACATAAATTTACCTATCATGTAAACTAGAAATTAATAGAAAATTTGTATCATGATGGCCATTCATGATTTGGGGACATGGATTTGGCTCTCTTAATGAAAGGTAAGGCAGCAGCTTCTTATGTGGGAAAACATGTAAGCACTAATTTGAGATTAGACACCTTCTGGATGTCATCAGATCCAACCCCCTGTTCCTGTCAGCGCCAACTTCAAAGTTAGATGAAGTGACTCAGGGCCTCATCCGGTCAAGTTCTGTAAATATGCAGATGTGGAGATTCCACCATATCTCTGGGTAGCTTTGTCCTGTGCATGACCGCACTCATTGTGAAAGATTTTTTTTCTATATCTAATTAGTTTCCTCTGTGATACTGATAATCCTCAGTTGCCTCTTGTCCTTTTATGTTAATTAGAAGACAATTAGTAGAACACCCTACTTGAGCCTGTTTTCTCCAGGCTGAGAAAGTCAAGCTCTTCTCTCATGTCATGTGCTCCAGGTTCTTGAAAGAACTATCTTGGGCAGATTACTGCTAAACTTTCTGGAGTTTATCAATTCACTTGGGCGTATTAAACCAATCCATTTCTGCTCTAGCTGATTTAATTCTGTCCCTGCTTGGTACTTAATGCTTGATATTTGTCTTTTAATAAAGCCTAGCAGAAGTTAAAAATAGAATTGGCCAGCTTTTTGCAGGTGCTAACTGCAGCTCTTATGCCTCTTAATACATTCTATGGACTGTGATATAGGAACTTGAGTGTTGTTTTCTATCACCTGTATCTTCAGCAAAGAAATCTGCCCTTTATCGTTGTAGTTGCCATGCAGTATTCTCTTCACAACTTCTACACCAAACAAAGCAGCTGTGTATCTTCTGCTGCCTTACCCCAAAATTTCACTAATGAAAGAGCAGACATCTCTAAATTAATGGGAAATGCATTATGTAGCATATGTTGCAATTGACTGAGGGAAAAATTGAAAATGGAGGAAGACACAGGGCTCTATTTGAAAGAACATATTACAGATTGAAGAAAAGATCCTTGTTATCCTACAGTTTAAAAAATAAGGGTACATTCAGAGGAAAATATATTTTCAATGTTGACTTGTCTAGTACAGAGCTAATGATCTTTGCTGAATTTAATGGATAAAAGTAGTAGCTTTTTTTCTGGTTATGTATTCACAGCTACAAAACATTTTTACCTAAATGTGTGCGAGCAAAAATCCAAGACTACCACATTTTAACACGAAAAAGAATAAGGTACAGGTTCCGCAAATTTATACAACAGTTTGGCCAATGCAAAGCCACTGCCAGGAACTTGAAGCTTAAGTATCTTATAAATCTGGAAACCCTTCAGTCTGCCTTCTATTCAGAGGTTTTTGAAGTAAAAGAACCTGGTGGAGGTCCTTCTGGAGAGGAAAGTTTTGCAACCATTGTAATAACTGGAAATGGTGGAATTCAGTGTTCAAGAGGAAAACTTAAAGACTGTGAGACACTTGGAGAACAGGTATTTTTTTTTTTAATTTTCATAACTGTGCAGTTTGTCATGGAACAGTAATAAGTTTATATTAGAAGTTCTTATTTACCTCAAATTTGGTAGGTAAAATTTACTTCACAATAATGAGACTGTTTCCATATGGCTGGGTATCACAGGAATATATTGACTTAGTGCAGGATTTTAAAATGAGTTTATAATATTAGAAGAAAGTAATGTAATACTTCTCTGTTTGACATATAAAAAGTATGGAAAAGTAATGACCATGCCCACAAGTGTTGATAAAATGCAGAAATTCCCCAAATTCTCTTTGAAAGCAGGAAATTAAGGACTCCAGACACCAGGTACATTTCCCTGTACCTCTTTCCTGCTGCAGTTAGACTCGTACCAATGCCTGAGTTAGCAGATTTAAAGTGACATTTCTTTTGTAAGTTCACATTTTCAAGAACCAGATGAACAAATATATAGGATAACCTTCTCTTAGATTCTTTCTTCATTCATACTACAGATTTTGCAGCTTGTATCACTTTGAATAAAGACAGGACATTTTGTATATTTAACAGGCTTTGTAAACCTATTTAATCAGGATGCCAATAATAAGTTCACTAAAAAAAAAAAACTGTCTCGAAAAAGTAATCAAAATGTTCCATTGTTCACAAAATACTACAAAGCAAAAAAGTAGCTACAGTTACAAAAACCCAAACCCATATATGCATAGTTCTGTTCACAGTTCCCATATCTCTCTTCGTTCTTTAATTTATGTTCCTAATGATGATCCCATAAACACAAAACTCTTTTATTTACTTGTAATGGCATGTTTAAGGTTTTATAATCGTCTTTGTTGCTACCTTATGAGTTTGGAGTTGTAGAAATTCCAAAGCTACTTATAGGTGAGGCTTTTTAATTGCCATTTGTGTTATTACTGACATGGTATAATACTTCTTGCAGGATTTACAAACATACTGTGATTTTCCTGATATCATTGATGTCAACATTAAACAAGCAAGCCAAGAAGGTTCCAGTGAGAGAAGAATTGTCACCATTCACAAACAAGACAGCAAGAATCTGGTCTGTTCACTTTGGTTGCTATTCTTTTAAATAGATGTTGCTTTGAGCAGACTGTGTGATTGTTGCATGTATAGTATTGTATAACCAATTACCATGTTAATTAAGCATGAGCTAAAACTAAACACACTTCAGCAGTATAAGTGGTGTATCGAAACACTAAGGGTCTTCTGCTTTAAAGCATGTGCATGGAATAAAATAGAAATAGACATTTGTATCTGAGGAAGATTTCTGGTACACAGACTAGTTCTTTTGTTTATTAGTCTTAAACCTGAGTCCATGGTTTTAGTTCTCAAGTGTGCTGTTTCCATGGTGTCCTGACAAGCTGTCTGCTAGAGACAAACACATTGAAAAAAGCTTTGAAGTGCTCTGAAACAATGATGATATACACAAAATAAGTAACAGGACAAAATGAATGTCATTGCTTTTACTGTTTAAGATCTTTTGAAGAAGATCTTAAGAATGTATTTTATACACAAATGTATAAAGTTTTTTGCTTGAATTGCAGCACTCCAGACTCCACTGAGTCAGGCTTTCTAGCAGGTATAGCTGTCACAGAGCTGTGGAGTGGGTTGACCCTGGTTGGGCACCAGGTGCCCACCAAAGCCACTCTAATTGCTCCCTTTCTTAGCTGGACAGGGGAGAGAAAATACAGTGAAAGGCTTGTGGGTCGAGATAACGACAGAGAGCGGTCACTCACCAATTGCTGTCATGGACTAAACAGACTTGACTCAGGGAAATTAATTGAATTTATTGCTGGTCAATTTAGAGTAGAGTAATGACAATTAAAAACCTTAAAACCACTTTCCCACCACCCCTCCCTTCTTTGTGAGACAACTTTATTCCTGATTCTCTGTCTCCTCCCCTTCAGCAGTGCCAGGGATTGGGAATAGGAGGTGCAGTCAAATGAAATCACATTTTCTTTACCTCTCAGTCCTCCTCACACTCACTTGCTCCAGCAAGGGATCCTTCCCATGGAGGGACAGTCCTTCATTAACTTCCCCAAAGTGAATTGTTTCCACAAGCTGCAGTTCTTCATGAACTGCTCCAGTGTTGGTCCCTTCCATAAGGTGCAGCTCTCCAGGAACTGACAGCTCCAGCTCCATAGTGGACCCTGGGGCCACAAGTCCTGCCAACAAGGATGTTTCAGTGCAAGCTTCCCATGGGGTCACATACTCCTCGAGGCACATCCACCTGCTCCGATGTGGCATTCTTCACGGACTGCAGGTGGCTATCTGCTCCACAGGGAACCTCCATGGGCTGCAGAGACACAGCGTGCCTCACTATGATCTGCACCACAGGCTGCAGTTGTTTCCAGCTCTTAATAAGGTCCTCTTATTAAGGAGTTTGAAGACTCCAAATTCTTGGCATGTACTCAAAAGCACCAGCTTTTTAAATTTCTGTCTAGCACAGAACTTGCCAGAGAATTGTGTTCAGCTGCTAAGTGTGTCTCCAGTGTCATGGGCAGACAAATACCAAAGCCTATTCTATTGGGTTATGCTACTGAATGAAATCTAGGGTAACTCAGCAAATGGCAGAATAATGTTTCTTTATTTTTGTTTATTTGCATTAATAAATATGTTGCAGATGGATGTAATTTTGCCCCACTTTTATCCGTTCTACATACTGTGCAAAGTATGTGGAAAGACTTCTTCCACATACATTTACCTTCAACCACATTATTTTTCTCCCTGCTCCTATCTACTATACTTGTCTTTATAGTGGTTAAAGCTCTGCTTCTATCTCTGATCCAGCTCAGGATGCCAGTTTTTGCTGACTAGTAGTTAAGTCTTCAGACGAGTACTTTCCTAGGGATTTTTCTTTGCTAGTGGAAGGCAGCCATATGAATCTTTGATGAGTGAAGGCTTTCCTTTAGGAAAAAGAAGAACATTATATTGGCTGTGCAGTAGGTGTCTGCATGCTGAGTTGTATCTACTCAGTTTTTCCCTTTCAGATGTTCTTTTATTTTGTATTCCTCTGCTGTTTCATATATTTATAGTAAGATTTAGGGGTTTTTTAATGGCAGATTTCATAGAATCATGGAATGTCCGGAGTTAGAAGGGACTTTAAAGATCATCTAGTTCCGATGGCCCTGTCATGGCCAGGGACACCTTTCATTGGAACAGGTTGCTCAAAGCCCCTTTCAGGGATAGGGCATCCACAGCTGCTCTGTTTTGTTTGCTTTGGGTATGATTTTGAACACTGAAGATTGCTATTAAGTTTTGAGTGACAACAAGAAGGTAGTACATACAAACATCAGTTAAAAACTACTTTTATTCATGTCTTTAATGTATATATATGCATCTCTTTTGTACCATTAGCATATCCAGGAATTTTCTGTTGCCTGTGAAAAATTGAAAATCTTTCTCCCCCTTCCACCCCATTGTTCTCTGGCAATTGAACAGGAGGCGGAATTTCAGTCATTAAGAGAAGCTCTCTCCTTTGTATCCTTAATTGATGGATATTACAGATTAACAGCAGATGCCCATCATTACCTCTGTAAAGAAGTAGCACCACCATCAGTCCTTGAAAATATCCAAAGCAACTGTCATGGACCAATTTTGTAAGTATATTTTTAGCAATATAGCAATATGATATTTTTGAAAGATGAACTTTAGTTGTCTGTGAACTGTGGTAGACATCTTGAAATGTCATTTTGCATTTATGTAACATGAAATGCTTTATATTTTTCCTCTTATTTTTCACTTTGCAAAATACAGTGCCTTCTTGACATTTTATAAAAATTAAGTGGAAAGAGCATTCCCTGAGATGGATGGAAATACTCAGTTAGCAAGGCTTACTTAAGAGAAAATTGTTTTTTATAATAACAAATGCTGTTGTATCTCAGCTCTTCTTTCTTGCTAGCCATTTCCCAAGTTAAACCCACCTTTATCACCTACACAAATATTTCACTAATTTTAGCTAATATGTTAGGAAATTTTATTACAGCTTCTTTCATCATGGATGTTGAAAGTCATATGATGAACCATGGGGAATATACTTTTTTAGCCCACAGTATTTCTTACTGAATAAATAATTGTGATGTTTTAGTATTAAAATTTTTAATATGCTGCTTTCTGCATAACAACCACCCTATATGTTGAAAATAAAGGGGCAAAGAGATTAACTCAAAGAAAGCTGTACAAAATTGAAAGTTTGAATTGTTGTTATATTAGATATCTGTTAATATTGCTTATTAGCCAGTCTCTGATATTCCTGAATTTTGAAATCATGCAGTTTTAAGTATTTTCTTTTTACTGTAGCATGGACTTCGCTATCAGTAAACTGAAGAAAGCGGGTAATCAGACTGGTTTCTACGTCCTTCGCTGCAGTCCTAAAGATTTTAAAAAATACTTCCTTACCTTCGCTATAGAGGTTTGTATTCTGTCTTAGATAGTGCCTGTTTAATCTTCATTGTGATGTAACAATGAGCTTGGGATGTTGAGAAAATGATTCTGAATTTTCCCTTCAGAATGTTTTATCTGATGTGTATATATATTCTAAAGCTACTTTTGTCAGACTGGCCAACTTCCAGGGTCTTGTGAGAAACATCAAAATGCTTGTTCATAAAGAATTGCTAATGGTACATACCACATGCCTAGGAGACCAAGACAGGCAGAGGGAAGAGAGCTTAAGAATTCTGGATGTGGTGACATAGGTCTTGAGACTGTTGTAAATGTTTGGAAGATGGAGCAATTTGATGGCTTTTTAAATTTTTTAAAGTTTGGGGGTTTTTTAGTTGATTTTTTTTCCCCTGGGATTTCCACACCTCCTTCCCCTTCCCAAGTAGGCCTTCATTAGACTGTGTGTACAGCCCTTGATGTTCTGAGTGTGTCTGTCCCTTACAGGTTCCTCTGGATTTCCTCCTGTTCTCATCCCCAGTGCTGGACTAGTTGTATTATTTGGCAGCTGTTACGTCAACACACATCTCCTGGGTGTATCTGGTGTTAGCTAGAGAGAAAGCCACCCTGGAAATGCATACAATTCTCACATAGCTAAAGAACCAGATGATAATCCAGTACTTCAATATTGCTGTTAAATAATTGCATGATCCTGTTTCAAGAATGGGTTTCTCTTTAATTACATTAACAGCGCTCACTTTGTGTTTTTAGCTAGTGAAGGTAATACATGGGTTTTCCTGCTGGCGTGCAGCAAGCTAGCAAGCTTTTTAATACTTTCAGAGATATGTACTTCTCTGAAAATGACCAACTAATGTTGATGTGTGAATGGAGAAAATGCTGTGTCCTGTCAATAAAGTGTGTCTGATAGGGAATTTTGTAGACACACATTAGTTCCTGAGCAAGTTTAGAGAGGCAAAGTTGAGAGTCAACCTTATGAGTGAAGCATGCCATTGCCATTAAGTGATGTAGCTACAATTTTTTTTTTCCTTTTTATGAGTCTTGTGCAGGTTGTTGGAAGGCTTTTTAGATTCAGAATTTGTTGGAACATTTGTTGCAGTATTGAGATGCAGGACGATGAAAGCACTGTTAAGAGCTCATCTTGTTTAAAAATGTTGCATGGTGTCTTTTCAAGACTCATTGTAAAAATAATTCAGTACATATTGAAAACCTGTACTAGGAAGTAATTTCTTAGAACTGTACTGCAGATGACAGGAAAACAGAACTACAGCTGAGATCTCCAAATGCCTGCCAAATGAACATGGAGTGTAAGCATTAGGGCTGTTGCTTCCAACAAAATTTTGTTTTGATGTTACCGCTAGTCAGGGTGAATGAGCTTTCATTAATAGCTCTGAAGGATTTTTCCTAGGAGCCATTATCTGTTTTCTCAGCTCCATCTTTTCAGATTTCATTAACATCTGTTTTTCTCTAGAAGCAACATGCTAGTTCCAGTGATGGGAGTAGAGTCATGTTTTCTCAGAATCGATATTACATAGTGAGAACAAAACAACAAATTATGTTCATATTTTGCTCTGAAGCATCCTTTCTTTAATTAGTAGAGTGCTATACATTTAAATAAGCTTTCAAATATTAAATATTAATCAATTTTGTTTTTAATGGAAAAAATTTCTGCAGCATGACAGTACTACAGATTATAAACACTGCTTAATTACGAAGAATGAGAATGGAGAATATAATCTTAGTGGAACCAAGAGAAGTTTTAGTAATCTTAAGGATCTCTTGACCTGTTACCAGACAGAAACTGTCCGTTCAGACAGCATAATTTTCCAGTTCATCAAATGCTGTCCTCCAAAACCAAAAGGTAAGAGAAAGATTATTTCTAAGCAGAAGGCTTTCCAACTTCTAGATTAAAGACTTTAAAATAAATTAATACTAAATGACTGTCAGGTAGATAACATGATACAAAACTTGGAGGAGCTGTCGATTCCCTCAAGGGCAGGAGGCCCTGCAGAGAGACTTCAGCAAATAAGAGGATGGAACAATCACCAACCATAGGAAGTTCAACAAGGGAAAGTGCCAGATTCTTCACCTGGGATGGGGCAACCCTGGACGTACAGACAGAGTGGGGAATGAGATCCTGGAAAGCAGTGCCATGGAAAGGGACCTGGGGATCCTGGTTGATGGCAAGTTGAATCTGGGTCAGCAGTGCCCTGGCAGCCAGGAGAGCCGCCCATATCCTGGGGGGGCATCAGGCAAAGCTGGGCAAGGGCCATCTCAGAGTGTTTTTTTATTGCATTTATGTAACATGAAATCCTTTATATTTTTCCTCTTTGCAAAATACAATGCCTTCTTGACATTTAATAAAAATTCGGTGGATAGATCATTCCCTGAAATGGATAGAATTAGTCAAGGCATGTTTAAGAAGAAATTGTTTTTTATAATAACAAATGCTGTTGTATCTCAGCTCTTCTTTCTTGCTAGCCATTTCCCAGGTGAAATCCATCTTTTCACCCACACAAATATTTTGCTAATTCTAGCTTATAATAATGGATACGAGTGTATATCCACAAAGATGTACCTTTCAGCTTTAGTTTTAGTGTCAGACCTGCTCAACTTTGTAGTATGCAAGAAGGTGACTTACTTCTCCTTTTCCATCCCTGATTGTTATTACAAATACAGCAGTGTTAAAATGTGAAAGAAGGTAGGAATATTTTCAGAATGTTTGTCAAAGGCAGGAGTACTTAAAAAACATAAATCACCAGTGAACCTAGATGCTATTGCTGATTACAAAATACCAGACTTTTATTTCAGTAAAATACTGTGTGGCTTTTTGAATAAACGGATGCAATGCAATATCTTGTTTGGGTTTAATTAGCAGCCCCTCTTTAATAATTTTCTGAAATTATATTGGTTTAGTTTTGTATTTTACAAATTTACTGTGGTTTTCCTTTCCCTGTTTCTTCTCCCAGATAAATCAAATCTCCTAGTTTTCAGAAGCAATAGTGTGTCTGATGTACCTTCGTCACCTACACTACAGAGACACAATAATGTCAATCAGATGGTCTTTCACAAAATCCGTAATGAGGACTTGATATTTGTAAGTCCATTAGTTTCTTTTTCCAGTGCAGATGTTGGGTTTGTTATACACCAAGTTTAAAAAACGTCATTATGTGTTCAAAAGAATCTTTGAGCTGGGAGATTTTACTGTAATCTTTCCTTAGAGTTGTAGAAAAAATATATTTATTTTTATTTTCCATTAATGCAAATAATTATTTTTTTGTAGTTAAGAAGCATCCTTTTGACTGCAGTAGCAGTTGTTTGCTTCTAGAGATGTCTAAATACATATTTTACAGAATTCCTTCATCTCTGGTTCTTGCACCAAGTTACTTTCTGAAACCTTTGAGTAGTGAATAAAAAATAAGCAAAAATTTAAGATGTTTTTGATACAGTTGCTTCCTTTTCCCCTCAGTTGGATTCTACAGCCAGCACACCTCTAAAGATTTGCATATGCATTATTAAGGGGGGTGGGTTAAGAGAGCTATTGCAAAACAGGTGGTTATTTTTGATTTTTTTTTCCCATCTATATCTTTCCTTCCTTTTAGGAGGAGAGTCTTGGACAGGGCACATTTACTAAGATTTTCAAAGGTGTAAGGAAAGAAGTGGGAGACTATGGCCAGCTCCATCAAACTGAAGTTCTCTTAAAGGTGCTGGATAAAGTGCATAGAAACTATTCAGAGGTTGGTGTGATTGTTGACTGCTATATAACATTTGTCCATACTATGTTGAGCATTACTTTCCTTACAATAAATGAGTATTTGTTATATGGTAGGGGGTTGTATATAAACTAGGTTTATTCTTGGACTTGTGGCACTTGGGACTATGGATTTGAGACTGGCTTCAGGAAGTACAGCTTTGTACTTCATTCCTGCTGTCCCCACCATCTGTCAGAGAATTCAAAGCTGCCTCCTGAGAACTGGAGAACAGCTTATTTATAGAAGTACTACAGAAGAAGTGGTATGGCCTCATGGTTGTCTTACCCAGTAAATTCATTGTGTACAGACAAGGGACCAGCATTTATGGAAAAACACTTCCTCTGGATAGACTGTCTTCAGTGTTTTGGATTCATTCCAATTCTCCAGTAAAATCACCATTTTAGATGAAGTAATAAATCAGAAATACTTATGTATGAGAAAAACTTGCCATAGTGGATTTACCCGAAATGACTGAGACTTTTCACTTTTTGAGTGACACTGTTGCAACCCTGGAATGCCTTTGTGCAAAAACTAATAAACTGTTAATGTAATTGAGACCAAGGCAGCGTATGTGAGAATTTAATTTTAAAAACTTTCACAAGATGTCGTAGTGTTTTTTATCTTGATATAACTTTATATGACAGCTTATTGTTTACTTGATTATGTAATTTATTCAAATTCCTAATTAGCTATATTTAGAGCAAGGTAAGAGAACCAGTACACTATTTAGTGAACTTTTCAATTACTGAACACAAATCTATATGAAAATGTGAGTAAAAAAGGAAGAGACATTTCAGATGGCTAATATTTGTAAACAGTTTAGGCATACACTTTGGACTTTCTGCATACACTTTTGGACGTACTGAAAACAGTAAAAAAACCATATCCCGTATTATAATTTTAATAAGATGGATAATATATTTATAGTCTAGGGTTAAGTGTGAATTGGTTACTAAAGCCCAAAGAGTATAGAAATAAAAATGCAGTCACCTAAAGGAAATTATTCTCATTTTGACCTTACTTTATTGGGAGAATAATCAGTGCAGAAATAAGTGTAGGTGGAGATGCCACTGAAGAGTGTAAAAAATGACTAAAGAAATAAAAACATCTGAAACTTTCTCGACAAAGTTGGAAAAGGTCTTGCAGTAATGGATGGATTATGTAATGCTTTTTGTCTTTTAGCTTAATAATGTGCTGCAAAGAAATAAAGTGAAAACTGAATAGTGCATTATGACAGAATAAATGAGAAACTTAATAATGCATCATGAATTAGCCTTGAGTTTACTTTACATAGTTAATTGACATTGAAGAAAAGATTAGTTTTAAAATGTTGAGATGCACCTGCCTGCAGAGAAAGAGAGATTGTTAACCTATGTGGAATGTGTACTGGCAGTTATTTAGGGAAAAAAATGAGAAAAAAACACAGCCCACAACTAAAAAAAACTCAAAACACCAACCAACCAACCAAACCACATAAACCACCACCAACCAATGTAAAATATGTTACATAGGGTCTGCAATGAGATGGAAGTTGAAATACTTAAAAAAATGACCATGGTTTTAGGAAATATTTTAGAATTTTGGGGATTTGTTTTCACTGATACATATTCTTTCTCAATCTCTTCCTCTCCTTCCAAAAAGTCCTTTTTTGAAGCAGCAAGTATGATGAGCCAGCTTTCTTACAAACATTTGGTGTTAAATTACGGTGTCTGCGTCTGTGGAGAAGAGAGTAAGTAGAAATTAATTCTCTTCTTGTTGTAATTTTTGTTCATCTGTCTTTAGAGTTTGACATTGATTTTGAGTAAAAGCAGGGAAGAAACCAACAAAACAAAACACTAGCTGGACAGCCAACACATGTACACCTTGCAGTAGTATTAGGCTTGGAATCTGAAAACTAGTTAATAGGGATAGCAAAGAAAAGGGAAAAATTGTCTTAAATACAGCCACTGTGAAGACTAGCGTCTGTAAGTGAATCAGTCATGTGTTTTCTGAGAATCTCACTTTTTTTTTTTCCCTTTTATTTTGCCTCTGAAATGAGCTCTTGAAATGCCAGAAGAATTGCACCTTTACATTGTATCAACTGTAGTTAGCTAGAAAGGGAAGTCCTGGGCTACCCAGAAAAATCTTCATTTACTGTGATTAGAAACAGAAACTGCCACCCTTTTCCACTCGTGCTGGCTTTGTGAGCACAGATGTAGCTTTGGGAACTTTGATTTAGAGGTGCCATTCTGAAAACATGCAGACACCCTGCAGAATTTTAGCAGCAGTTAAATCTTTGCATTGTCTGCAGAACTTGATTGTTTTTTAAGTTTTGTTTACTGCTTTGTGGCTACTATTAACAAGATTTTTTTAAGAATACTTGAAATGCATTTATACCATCTTGTAGTAAGATCTTCGTTGTGGATGGTTGCCATATGTTAATGTGTACTATCTTCAAATATGCACTGCTGGGTCTCACTTGACAGTTTCTCCTCTTTATCCAGTCTTTCAGCGGAAATGTCAGTTTGCCCTAAGCCCATCTTTTTCACTGCTTAGAAATTTGTATGAAAGAAAGCATTTTATGATGACTGTATAAATATATTATGTAGATGGTTACCTTCATTAAGGAGAAGGAATTTCCAAGAGAGGGTAGATTCTGTATCAGAAGTTGCCTCTCTTAGGAGGCTGGAAAAGGCACAGCACTATGTTTAGCCAAGAACTTACTTGTGCCAGCTTTGCAAAAACATCCCCGGGACTTTTTTTTTATTTTATTCATTATACCACGCAAAATGACTATATATAAAATTTCAGATAGATCAAGTTTATAATTGACAAGAAATTGTTGGAGGATGTATATGGTTGGTTTTTTTCACCTTTAGATCATGGTTGTCCTCTAGAAATGGTTCTATTTCTGAAGGCAAGCACTTAGTGAGAGGCAGTTACTAAAAAATAGGAAGAGCAGCTTTTATTGATTATGTGGTTTACACACTTCACGTACAAATTTGATGAAAATTGTTTCACATAATTGCAAAAAAAAAGTAAGTTTGCTACCTGTAAAATGAATTTGTTAAAAAATCAGTTTATTTGTTACAGCCAAATGTAATACCACTAGTTTCCAGTGGTTTTAGAGCCTAAATGAAAAACACTTCAATGTGAGCATCTTGCAGCTGAGGACAAGGGTTTAGTCATGTAATTTGAAATTGTTGTGTTCAAAGTGATTAAGACAGCAGTTCCAGATAGCTGCATGAAGACATATAACACATATATAAACAATTTTTTGGCAAATACTTGCCTCTTTTCAAGAAAAGCGTCTTTTGTCAATAAAGTATTGCATTTTTCACTAAGAATATAGATTGTAAACAACTGTAAAGTAAATGACTTGAAAGTAATTCAACTCACTACATTGATAGTGCTGTACATTACTATGCTTTATCAGGAGTTACACTATGTATTGTGCCTTTCAAGTGAGGGTGAAAAGATGCTCACTGGATTTTACCTAATCTGTAAAAGGTTATATAATAAGATCTAAAAGATTAAATCTAGTAATTTTGCATTTCAGAAGAAATTAGGTGAACTTCCACACCCTGAAGAAATATAAAGAAAGTATAGTATTTGTGGCAATACTCAGATATCATTTAGCTTTTATAGTTTATAATAAATTTATAGTTAGATCACTAACAAGGTATCAAAAAAAGAGTAGTACTAGAGTCATGTATCTGTCCTGAAATTTCATTATTTGTTGTTGGTTTTAATTGTTACTCTTTTTACTATTATGAATCAGACATCCTTGTACAAGAATATGTAAAATTTGGATCCTTGGACACATATTTGAAAAAGAACAAAAATACTATCAATATTTTGTGGAAGTTGGAAGTAGCCAAACAGTTGGCATTAGCCATGCATTTTCTGGTAAGTAGTTCAGTTTTGTTAATGTCTGAATTAAAATGATTCAGACTAATGCATGTAGAAAGGCTGAGCTATTCTTGAAACTCTAGAGGATGGTTGATAATAGGTTGGGCATATCCCAGATATTTAGCAGATAGCCACAGACTTTGTATTTTGCACAAAGTGTAATTGAATGTGCCATTCTTTTTAATACTTCATGTTTTAGCATGAAATATAAACACATTTCCAGTAATGTTTTATTTTTTCCCCCACAAATCAGTTCTTTCTGAACTTCCAGCCTCAGCTCATGATGCTGAATATAGACTATTTCCTGTTAGTGTTAATACTTAACCACTGGGAAAGGAAAACACTGTACTGTTCATACTGCTAGTACATTTTTCTTGGGCATTAGGTCCCAACCTTCCAGCCTTTTTAGTTCAACATGATTTGATACAGGTTACATGACTAGATAAGTCTTTCCTTTAACAGAGTTTAAATATTCTTACAATAATTTAAAACAGATAATACTGATGGATCAGTATTCTTCTGAGTTAACACATACCAAGTTGTTTTAAACCTGAAGCTTTAGCTAGGTAATGAAAATCGTCTGGAAACTCTTAACTTTGAGAGGAACTGATGAAGTGCCTGAAGTTTGATCAACTTAATCTATGATCATTATTTTATTTGCTGTTTCCCTCATGCTGTACAGTATCAAAATACCTCTTCAACTGTAAGATTTCTTCTGTCAGTATGTAAAATACGCATTTCTGTTTATAGGAGGACAAAGGCCTTGTTCATGGGAATGTCTGTGCAAAAAACATCTTGCTTATCAGAGAGGAAGACAGGAAGTCTGGAAACCTTCCTTTCATAAAGCTAAGTGATCCTGGCATCAGTATTACAGTTTTGCCAAGAGATAGTAAGTCTTTGGATCAGCCTTCTTGTTCAGTGCTTCTGACTTGAAAAATAAATTTGGGGTTGGGTTTTTTTCTGACCTCCACCTAAAATAATTCTGTTATAGTAAGTTTCTTGATCTAACTGTCATTTTATGATAGTCTTTACAGTCCTAGACAAGGAGTTTTGAGTGTATCTTCTTTATCAGCAAATAACTACAGGAAATAAAGCCGCAATTCTCCATTGTGTGAGCTTTTTTTCTGGCTGTTCTCATTTTCAACCATTTTTCGCTGCTAGTACTATTGTTCTATTATATTGTAAATGTTTAATAGTGTCTGTTGCATTTGCAGATAGGTGCTGAACTTAGTGTCCTCTAATTGATCAAGCATCTTACAGCTTGCAGAAACTTTCAGAAGTGAAAGCAAATGCACTTCTGAAAATGCTGACTGGCAGTTAAAAATCATCTTCAGTGCTTTTGTTGGTGAATACTTAGAGCCACTTGATGATGTTGAAAATACTGGGTTGTCATCCTCCATTAAGACTGTTCCAATGGTTTATAAACAGCAAATTTAATTAAATTAGAAGTGTGTTCAAGTTCGTTATGCTAATGAAATTTATGTATCTTTACTATTCTTTTTGGCATCTTTTTAATCATATTGGAAAAAGTAAAACACATTACACTTGGTACTTTTACACGTCTAAAAATAATGTATCTAACAGCCTATAAGCAGTGCAGTGTCATCATTTTTCAATAAACTATTTAAAATCTCCCTATTTTAATGTGAAACCTACATTATTATTCTTATGAGATCTCATTTGAAGGAGCTCTAAATCCACATCAGTACAATTTCAGGTTTTATTTTGTTACTGCAGTCAGTATCAATAGCTTAAAAATAAGATAGTGTGAAATTCCTTTTCATGATGCCTTTTGCTGTGCCATAATGTGCCAACCACTAGCAAAATACTTCTTACTCTTTGATGTCTAGTTCCTCTGTAACAGTTATTAAGTCTTTGTAACACTGGAGGAAATACAGAAATTAGAGAAAAAATGTTATGTCGAAATGATGCTAAGGCAATTTTATACCTTTAGGCCTATTTAACAATAAAACTAATGGTTCTCCACTCTGATTCACAAATATTATTATTATTTTGTCAATATTCCTTTGCTTGTTTTTTTAGGCAGGAACAAAACCTTGGAAAAGTGTTAGAAGTACATTACAGAGTGAAATAGCTATGTATACTAAAGTAATATTTACCAAATGAAATATGTTAGGGAATTTCCAGGTTTTGTTTTTGATCTGCCACGTTTTCTTTGTGTGACTGCACAGTTCTTCTTGAGAGAATACCATGGGTTCCTCCTGAATGTATTGAGAATCCCAAACAACTAAGCCTAGTCACAGACAAATGGAGTTTTGGTACTACTTTGTGGGAAATCTGCAGTGGAGGAGACAAACCCCTGAGTGCACTGGATTCTTCAAGAGTAAGTATTACTTGGTCTGCAGTCACAGCTTTGAACACTTCTAATTTAAATCTGCAGTTGTAATCGCATCAAGTGGTGTGGCCTGTGACCACCGTAGGAAAAAGACGTTTTTGCTTGTAAATAATGATCAGAAGAGATGATTTTGAAGATTGTTTTTGTATTGTTTGTTTTGGTTTTTAAGGGACAAAGTACAGTGTTGTCAGTGTTATCTTGTTCATATTTTAGTTGCTTTGTGGCAGCAGTGTATCACTTTAAACAAAAAGTATTCCTAATGATGTGCCTGGATTTTAATTGGCATTCTAGTTATTAATTAAATGTCTTAAATACTGTAGCATTTTGTGTGTTGCAGATAATTCTACTATTTTAGCTAAACCAGAACTTTTCAGTTTGTACTCCAGTAGGGGCAGGGGGTGAAGGGGAAAACAGCTTCCATAAAAATACTATTTCTTATGTATTTGCTTCTTTAGTTGGAAGCAAAAAGAATACTTTACAATGCTACGAAAAGATTTGTATTATTTTTGTAAAGGGAGACTCTAACCTTCCCACAGAGCCCGATGTGATTACTCAGGTCTTGTAATCAGCTCTTACAATAAGCTGCAACATTTACTAGATCTGGCTTATAGATATCTAAGAATTTCAGAAGTTGCCCTATGTTCTTTCATAATACTCATGAAGCTTTTCACAGCTGTGAGCTCAGCCAGCTCACAGGTCAGTAGAATTTTCTGCTGGACCTATCCAGTTGTGGTTTTATGAAATTGCCCATTAAGAAGACACTGTTTTTCTCATCTTTACCTTCTTATCTTCCACCAGTAACTGGCTGAAAATTTCTGAACTGATTACTCTTAAATTATACCATCCTTGCTTTTGATGAAAATCAGTTAGATGTGCATTCAGTGAGATAATGAGTCTAGGCTTTGAGCTGTAATTTTTGGCTACTCTGGTGAAAATGTTAAGGCTTCCTCAGCGCTTCATGGCTGTAAAATTTCTTATCTGTTTACTTCCAGAAACTACAGTTTTATGAAGATAGGCACCAGCTTCCTGCCCCCAACTGGACGGAACTTGCAAACCTTATAAACAACTGTATGGATTATGAGCCAGATTTCAGGCCTTCCTTTAGAGCAATTATACGTGATTTGAATAGTTTGTTCACTCCTGGTGAGTCAGTGATACAACAGAAACAAAAAGAACCCTGATTTCTGTTGCTTCTCTTTCTTGTGCTGCCTTCTTTTTTGGTATGTTTTTTGCAATACGTCATTGTCTTTGACTGCAAATTGCTATAGAGAAGTTAAGGTGGCTGTTAATATTCTTCTGAACCTGGAGTAAGCCAAACAAAGGGAGAACATGCCATGATTGTAATAAGGTTCTTCTTTCTCTTGTTCACTACTCTGTGCCTCCTGTTCCCTTTCTTTCCTTCTTCCTTCTACCTCTCAGATTACGAGCTATTGACAGAAAGTGATATGTTGCCAAATATGAGAATTGGAGCACTTGGATTTTCTGGTGCTTTTGAAGATCGGGACCCAACACAATTTGAAGAAAGACATCTTAAGTTTTTACAGCAACTTGGCAAGGTAGGATGTTTCAAAATCCTCTAATCTCGGAAATAACTGTGGATTTTCAGGTATCTTTCAGTGAACCCATATACATTACTTGCAGTGAAACTTCTGTTATAAAAATGAGTCATATCTAAGCAACACGTGCAGTCACTTCTAGCTCTTTTCACTTTTACAGTATCCTTAGACAGAAGAAAGTTAGGTGACCTCCACAAGTAATCCAGTAACACCAAAAGGCTAAAGCATTTTTCAGTAATGCAGAGCTGCCTCTGACATTAAATATATATATATATATATATATCTACACACACACACACAGTCTTGGTTATACAGGGTAACAACCCTCTGGTACAGTCTTGCACAGAACTAGTGGCATTGGGTTTTTTGTGCATGTGTATTCTGTCAAACCTGAATATACAGTCTCTAAATTCAAAAGGAAGATACATTCCTTCAAGATACATGTAGGCCTTGAGCTTTTTTGGCTTTAGAAATCAGCATTTGGTTACTAGTGTTGCAAGTCATTGCAGCCTGGCTGTGTGAAAGCATACCTAGGCGGATGATCAAGTGGCAGATCTTCACCAAGCATACATACATAGACATCTGGCAGATCTTCACCAAGTACTATTTTTCTAGAACGGTTCCTTGCTGGTTTTTGGGTGTTTTGCATGATAGTTACATATTCCTTTGACTCCAAGTACTAGTGGAAGAAAGCCTGTAAGTGAAGTAGCAGAACTAGTTCTGTTTGCAGATGATTGACTGTGTGTGGTAGTGTAGCATAGGTAGAACAGAGTGGTAGGTGATGATTACATAAAAGAAGATAAAAGACAATATGAATAGAGAAAGGGAAGAAGACAGAACATCGAAACAAATAGTAGAGGAGCCACCAAGAAACACAGAATTAAGAACAAGGAAGAAGAGATTTATGCCAGTGGAAGTGGAAATTTTTGAAGGGAGAGGAAATGAATGGCCATCACCCCCTTTCCTTGTCCTCTGTGTTGTTTGCTTCCTTTCATGGGATATGTTTCTTTTACAAATGTTATCCATGATCCTGCACTTTCTCTCTCAGGCCAGTTTTGCAACATTTTGCTTAAATAATTAGTCATGTCTCCCTAATGCTTAGTACAGTTAGCGCTGAACAAACACTAAAGACACTCTACATGGTCAAACATGTACACTAAGAAACATAAAGGAAGAGAAAATGATGCAGACTTGTTTTTAATTCCGAAGTATTTCCATTTGTGACCTAGGGAAATTTTGGCAGTGTTGAGATGTGCCGGTATGACCCGCTGCAGGATAATACTGGGGAGGTGGTGGCTGTGAAAAAGCTGCAACATAGCACAGAGGAGCATCTTAGGGACTTCGAAAGAGAAATTGAAATACTTAAATCTCTGCAGCATGACAACATCGTTAAATACAAAGGAGTATGCTACAGTGCAGGTATGTGCTATATTAAATACATGCATACTGAGAAATTCAGAGAGGTGTTTATGACAGTCACTGACTTCTCCTAGTATTATCTGGACATAATACAAAACAAAGAAAATTGTCTGTTCTATCTGTTGTATACTACATTTCAGTACAAAGTGGATATTGAATTCAGACAGCTCGTTGCAGAATTTGACTAATTCAGAGAAAGTATCATTTTGACTATTTACCCAGTTTCTTCATCTTAAAGCAAAAAAGAATTTAGAGTTAAGTTGGAGAATGAACCATTTTGTAACTGTTCTTGGGGTTTTTTTCAATGTAATATTTCAGGGTGGATATTACAGCCTTTTACAGCCTATACAGTAAAAGAGTATACAGCAGAAAGTTTCAGAAACAGATCTGTTTGAGAGGATGATGCCAATTAAGTTGATGAAGGAAAGCATGGGTTCTGCCTCTGCCCAGGATCTTACTGTAAAAAGAAAAATCTTCAGTTCAAAATCAGGATGTTTTTAAAGATGGTAAAATTGGTGACAAGTTGATGTCACTTGCCATTCTGAGTTTCATCTTGACAACACAGATATATACACTTCTACTTTGCTTTAGCAAGAGTAGCTGAAGTATTGATGAGATGATCTTGATTAGTGATATATTAATTTATGAAGCATATCCACATTGTTAAATTTAAATTAGTTGCCTGAGGAAATGCAGTTAACTAATATATGAAAAACTGCATAGTGATATACAAATCATAAATCAATTTTTTTGTGTTAAAGCCATTTTCTATTACAGCTATTGATGTTTTAAAATACTTAGAAATAAAAACTTGTCATTGGAAATGGCAGAAAATACTACATTTGCATTTTTTGTTACTGTTGTAAAAGGTCGTAGGAATCTAAGATTAATTATGGAATATTTACCATATGGAAGTTTACGAGATTATCTTCAGAAACACAAGGAGAGGCTGGACCACAAGAAGCTTTTGCTGTATGCATCTCAGATATGCAAGGTAGGACGCTTCAAATGATACACATTTTTCAACAAAGTTTTGTCTCTTTGGTTTTATTCCATTTGTCTCAAAATAAGAATAATTGGTTGTTTTGGTGTATCTTTTATAGTATTGTTGGGTTGCTAGCACCACATAACCCTAAAAAAAGTAGCAATATATATTCACGTAGTCAAGAGCTGGAAAAGCTTCTGAGTATCTTAATAGAGGATGCAGAGACTGGTCTGTCTGCTGACTGAGGCAGAATATACTCCATTTTTTTGTTGTTGTTTATTTTCTAGTATTCTAAGGTTATGTTTCATATGGAACAATTAAAAACCTCTCTTCTCCATAAGGAGACCTGAAATAAAATTTTGTAGGAGTTAATATACTCACTCAGGCAATCTGTTTTTTACATACTGTAACTGAATTTTCAGAATTTTGCCGTTCAGCTATAAAACCACCATAACAATGTGTATATGTTCAAGCAATTTACTTTAAACTGTAAGAGCAGAGGTACATGATTTCTATATGTAGAACAAGAGGCCATAGAAGTGCCCAAACCTGTAATCAATTTTTTGGTACCAAACCTAATTCATAAAATTCAGAAAAATGGTGCAAAGACCTGATCTTTATTTTTATGTCTGATTTCTGTTACAGGGCTTATGCCTTCCCTAGTTTAATTCTGTTGTTGTGCTTTAGATACAAGAAACTGTGAGCTCTTGAGATTTCGTTGCATGTTCAGAAGTTTTGGAAAAGAAGAAAAAATAGGGTAAAGCAGAGAGAAAAAGAATAAAAAATACAGCCATACCCCCTCAAGACACATACGAGAAATATTTTAAAATTTCTTTTCCCAATACCTATATCAAAGACACGAAAACAGTAGGTTACATAAAATTACAACAGAATTGA
>WBMZ01012149.1:0-68473 GCA_013400975.1 Atrichornis clamosus | reverse complement strand
GGGCCGGGCCGGGGCCTGCGCGGTACCGCCCGAGGGGTCCCCGAGCAGCCCGGGCACTGCCGCGCCGCCGGGACCTGCCGGCACCGCGGCCGTGCTGCCCCGGGGTCGGGGGTGGCCGGGGAGCAGGTGAGGGCACGGGTGTGCCCCTTGGTGACTTGTGCCTAAACCTGAGCTTGTCACCGCCCGCTCCAGTGCGGCAGCGAGGGGCCCCGAGGAGAGTCCCCCGAGCGGCGGGTGCCGTCTCCGGGCTGCCGGGGGGGCCATGCCGAGGCGGAGGGGAAGGCGGATCCCCCTCGGCTACCCCGCCGGCAGTAGCCTTTTTCCTCCCTCCCGGCTCCTCTCCTCTCGCCAAGAACTCTCGAGCATCAGTTGCTCTTTTCATTGGTTACATCTCTCCTCATCCTTCCAGCTTCGACAGGTGATCAGAGCATCGTGGCTGTTTTAGGTACTTACTTAGGGTCTAATTGCTTTTAAGAAATTGATGAACTTTCTTTGGAATAGCTCACGTTGTTATTCTCTGTTTGTATATATTCCTTATATCATGGATGTCCATGAATATGAAATTTCGTACTGGTTAAGTTAGGAGCTGCTGTTGCTGTCACTTTAAAATGTCACATTGATCTTTAAATTTGCAAATCTTTACATGAAAAGGTTTCTGTAGGAATTCAGTGCACTAAAAATGTTTGAAGCATTTTACTGACTTTGTTCTGAGATCTGACAACTACCAGTTGGAAGAAATGCCAAAAGAAACTTGATGGAAGATATGATTTTAAAGTAATTTTGTATTTTTAATATAGTTGCTTTTAAATAAAAAGCAGTTGCACTCCTGCATGAAATTCAGAATTTAATAATAAATTATATCTCAGGAAGTATCCCTTATTTTTGGCTTTTAAAAATGCAAAATGTAGCATTTGACTGCTTTTGTTACCATTTATTAAGTATAATTAGTACTAGGGAGAGGAATACAGGAATTTCTTTGGACAATAGGATGATTAAATTTATGTCTTTTAATGTATAAAACTACACCAAAGCATAAGCTGTTCTTTGAGAATGCAATTATTTTTTTTTAATTTAAGCATTTTCCAGTATTTCAAAACAAAGTAGAGCTGCCTTGTGGAACTCTATAGATATACCATTTTATAGAAAAAATAGTTTTGTAGCCATAGAAATACTAATGTAAAGTCAAAATATTTAGATTCTGTTAGCTGAACATAACATAACCAGATGAGAATGTATAAAAATAAATTATGTGTAAGAATTACAGATTGTACCAAAGATTTTTCAGAAGAAATTACTTGGCTAAATGCTAGTATGTTACAGATGGGTATTTCCATGTCTGCAATGCTGTGATTCTGTTAATACAATTTTCCTGCAGTGCAGTCTTATGTTACATGCAATTGCTGTTGATAAACATCAGTGCAAAGAACAAAATATTTGTTGGAAAACAAATTATTTTAGGTCAGATCTATTTTAATTTACAAAATAACTTTTCGATTAAAAGGTTTCTTGGCTTCATTGTAGTTTAAAATAACTTATTTATGTTGCTCCCCAAAATTTCACCTTGCGTAGTGTTCTTCAGCTCTGTCACTTGCTGTTTTTGGAGTTGACATTATGCAGTAAGTTTAGCACTAATGTAAATAAGATTAATGTAAGTTAACGCTACTTAGTATTGTTGAAGAAGTCTCCAGTATTAGCCATGGGAAAGTAACTGCTCTTTGTCTAAAAATGTTTGTTTTTCTATACAAATGATGAACATGCAAAATCACAAAAGAAAACACAGCTGTATGTATAGCTATATGTGTAGTTGTGCCTGTATGTGTGTATATGTGTTTCCACATATCCGTGTATGCTTACACACCACATGTATATGCTTTCCTGTCAGAAAGAAACATTTGAACAGATATTACTTTGTTTTACAGCTGCCAAAACAAATAGCAGGACTTTTAAACAGGAGAATACCTTGATATATCTTTAAATTCAACCAGATAATGCAATTTTTAAAAATTTGTGAAAAAGAGGCATCAATGTGAATTGTGTGAAGAGAGAAGAGAAATATTTATGGCTGTTTTCACAAGTTACACATTTTGATTCAGTCTATTTGTGTTTGGATCATGGTTGGTTAGCTGTTGTTTCTCTCTTTTCTGTGGCTATAAATAGGGAATGGTGGTTTTGTCTGCATGGATGCCTGGGTGAAGGAACAAATGCACAGATCTGTGTGAGAACGAACATGTTAGCACAAATTGCTATGGTCAGGGCTGCTTTATGTGAATCAAGGATTTTGCTTACAGTAGGTACACACATCTCTGTGACAAGTAACTTTCTTACACTCTGTGACAGATGAATAGTTGCCTTCATTGTTCCCCCTCTCATGGAGTAACTTTGTTGCTTTAAAATGTGTGGGGTTTGTATGCTTTTGTGTGTGAGAAAAGTAGAGACATTTGTAATTTGCTTTCTGTTCTTTTTTCTTTGTCCCCTATAAAATTCAAACTTCCTATGATGTTTTGGGGTGTTGTGTCATTGCTGAATGGTGCACAATGCCAGAGCAGCAGGTGCAGAACCGGACCAAGTCTCTGAGGTGGCCCCCAGCACACTTCAGGCCTGGAATATGAAATACTGTGAAATATGAATATGAAATATATCTATACAGTGTACTGTATGTACACCTGTATAAGCAGCTGAAATTATGTTAATTCATGACATTTACAGTCTGATAATCCTCAATCTTGGCTGAAAAATTAAAACATGCTCCCTTTATCCTACGGAAACCCTGTTTTTTAGGTCTTAGACCTTGAAACCACAAGAGCAAAGTGGTGGATAAATGTACTGCTTCCATTAAATAGAATAGCTGTAGTCCAGTGAAGAGTCAGCCCTTCACACAAAACTAAAGTCTTTGAAAGCCAGTAGACTAGGCAGCTGTAGTCATGTCCTCTTTATCCACAGGTCGATTGTCTGATTTATGAATGACTTGTACAACCCAGTACCATCCAACAGCGTCCAGTAGAGCAGATGTAGTGCCAGACAGAAACACTAACTCTGCTCCTGGGACCAACCCAACTGGAAGGGAATACTGACGTTTTGTGCATCATGGAGCCCAATTCCTAGACGTGTGGGATTGCAGAAAATAAATAAATTTCATCCTTTCTAGTGGATGCAGCATGGTATCACTCTTGCTCATCGTCCAGTTTGAAACATCAAGAGTCCTCCCAGTGCTTGCACTGCATTTCTTGTATTCAAGCGCTGGAAGGGATGGAGCAGAGACCTCAGTGACCCTGTTGTTCGTGTTCCACCAGATTGAAAACCTCCAGCTAAATCCAAGAAGGCTTCAAGTGCAACTGTGCATATACTGTTGCATCACACATCCCAACAAATGAGTATTACCTAGGCTTTCCAGCTGTGTTGGATAGCCCATTCCTTTCCTATCTGCTGCATTTCCTTCCGTGGAAGACAGTGGCAATAGAAACAGTAGTTCATTGTGAAAATTCCTAAAAACATAGGGAAGTTTGGCACTGAGCTGCCGTTTGAGAGTCAATGGGGTTGAGGCTGTGTGATTCTGTTGGGACTTGTTCAAATCTCAGTTATTTTCTCATCAGACTAGATGTGATGCTCAATCTCAGACATTTTGTTCCCGGACTCCAGGTAAAGACTGGGAATTGCATCCTTGTGGTGGTCTTGGAGACGTGACTTAATCCTCACCTGCTCTGGAGAGGCAGCTCTGCATGTCTGTGTGGCAGCTGCCATGGATCAGGAGAGAGGCCGCTTGAACTTACCCTATCCTCAGAGAAAATAAGAAGAAACTTAGAAGCTTTTCTTTTAATCTCCACTTCCAAATGGTTCCTGTATGTCACAAGACTTGTTTAAAGCAAATGTGGAGCTTGAGGTATTTACTCGTTTCCAAGCAGGGATTTTAGCTCTGTCTTCTTCATTATTCCCACTGAAGTTTGAAAAATTGTTCATAATAAAAAGATTTGGCAGTTTCATGATTCACTAGGCTGGGTATCCAGCCAAGATATAATGATGGTTCATCAAAAGCTGTCAGCTTACATTGCATGTACTGGAGATTTCAGATGATGGAAGACAATCTGAAGACCACAGAGCCTTAAAATAGTAAGAATTGGAGAACTGCTCCCTGAAGACATCATGATTATACAATAACTAAGTGGTGAGCACTCCATAAGTTTAGAGGTCTCAAATTCACAATAAAACCTCAATAAGGGCCCAGTTTCTGAAAGGTCAAAATAGACAGCAAGATCCACACCCCGAACTGCCTCCTGATCATTCCAAAGGATGCCAGGCAGTGAGTTTCCCTGTTTCTACTCACTATTTTTAGGGACTTGTCAGGTCAGAGTTGTGCAGCTGCTGTACAGAAGAGTTTGATAAAAGTAAGCTGGGGAAGCCTGGAATACCAAGAGAGAATAATTTTCGTGCATCAGACTAGTTCAGTCCCAATTTTATTCCACTCTCTTTAGATTTAGTTCATCTCTGCAGTCAGCAAATTCCTCCTGGATGCATAGCTGTATTTCCTTCTGTTCTTCCCAGATGCTAGCTCAGGCAAGCATGACTGAATCATGCCAGGAGAAGAGGGGATATGTTAGATGAGCAGAACAGCAAGAGCTATGAGGAACTGAGAAGAGAGGTGCTCACAATATGCTCCAGTTGTAGCCCTGGACAGCAAAAAAAAAATAATTCCAGTTTCCACAGGTTTTATTATTGTTCTCTAATTTACTTTATGAGTGCTAATTGGGCTGTTCTTAATGCATGGATGGAATGTGGCTCACTGGCAGGAAAGGGTCCTCTTTGGATCATCTGCCCCTCTTGCTTCTATGCAGAATCACTGCTGGGATCCCAATTTTTGACCAGTAAAAGTAGGAGGATGAAGGGGCATACTCAAAGCTCAGAAATTCAAGGTGTGTTGTCTTATGTCCATCTCAAAGATGGACAGGTTGCTAAACTTGAGACTCAGAAATGAGTGACGTATGGTCACTCAAAGGGTTTTTTTTCTAAAATCCAGGGAAGTTCTTTCTTTTCCAAGGCAATTCAAGATCTTTGCATACTCTGCTAGGGGTATAATGCCTGTCTGAGGAGCAGCCAACCCCCATATGGCTTTGTTCATCCCAAACAGGCTGGGAATGGCAGCACATAGCAATATCTGCCTGTCCTCTCCGTGTGCGTTTGTACAATTTTCTTCACGTGTGCAGGATTTTCAGCAGAGAGATGCAAATAAACCACTTCAAGCTCAAAAAGACCAGACCTGAACCCATGTTGAAGCACACAAGCTCTGTCTTGCAGGAGCAGTGAGCTAAAAGAAATTACTTGTTTAGGCTTTTCATGCTTTAAAGGACTTCTCAGCTTGTAATTGAATTTAGGAAACAGGGTGTAGTTTCGGGATTTATTTTGTGGGTTCTGGAATTACTTGGTTTTTAAAACAAGAATTCTCCATTCTTTAGTTTGATTTCCTGCCAGTTTCCTTCAGTTTTAGTTTTGATTCTTCTTTGCAGTTCACAGCTTAAATAAAGAAGAAAACCTTGCACAGACGAAAAGCAATTGTATAAAACCCAAGAACAGATTTTCTCAATTTTCCACCTCCAATTCCCTTGAAATTTCTTTCATGTGTTAAGAATCCTCAGTTCCTTATAACAACAGAGAATAATAAATGCTGCAGACAGACCCACTCTGTCTGCATCAGCTCAATTCCTGTATTATCTGTAGTTTATTGTGCACGACACTGCACGTCTGATCATGGATTCCTCAGACCGACAGACCTGCTATTGAAATCAAAGGCAGTTTTGGCAGCAGCCACAGGAGTGCACTGGCACAGAGTCACAGGTTATGTGCTTCAGGGAAAATGCCATCACACTTTTGCGCAGGAAGGAGTAAATTAAAAGGCAAAGGAAATTATGTCTCTGGTTTTCAATATTTATCTTTTTTTTTCTTTCAGTTTTGTTGTCATGGGAAATGCAGAGCTATAGTGTTTACATTAACTCCTGCTCTGGAGAAAGTCTGGAGTAGATATAAAAATGGTTGGGAGGACTGTGGAATGATGCTTTCCAGGATCAAATACTTTAATTATTTTTTATGAGTAGCTTCTGTGCCATTTTTTTTCAAACTAGGGTAATTGCTTTGAAAGCCATATAACTATATGAAAATTAATCTATAGTTAAAAAGGAATGTAAAAGTGAAATAGAAGAAGCTACTGACATTTTTAAAAATCAATTTAAGAGAAACAGTTTTTATTATCTACTTCCATTTATGATTGTGAAGAGCTGAACTAGCTAAATAAGTTTTGGCTGAAAAGGTTCCCCTCTTGCAAATGTGATTCATTTCCTTCACACTGCATAGTTGATCATAATATTAAGCAGGGCTACCAGTGCCTTTATGGCCACCAAGAAGATTCAAATGATGCCACAGTTTGACCTTGTCACTGTGGCAAGGAGAATCGGGTCTAGTCCTCTGAAGATAGGATGCAGGGAAGTCCTTGCTCAAATTGGTCCTTCTACATTTGGGAATTTCCAGACATTTCTTAGAAGAGCTTGCAGTGACATCTGAAGGCCGTAGAGTAGAAAATCAGGGATCTGAAAATTACATTCTTTCTCTCTCTAGAAACACGTTTTTCTCAGGAGGTGCAGGAGTTATGTAAACTATTTTCAGGAAGGCAGAAGTTGTAACCCTAATTAGTTAATGGGATAATATACAAATGCTAGGAAATGGAGAGAGAGGAGGAGAAGGCAATCTGCAGAGTTCCAGTTTGGAAGAACACTCAGGAAACCAAAATATGACTAGCAATGTGTGTGCTGCTCTGGAAGCAAGCAGGCTGGAAGCATTTGCTGTGAGCACCATCTATTTCATGTGCTTTTTGATGAAACATCCACAGTTGCATAATCCATAGGGAGTTGCCTGCCCATAGGTACTAGTTCTTTGACAGATCTGTCACACTTCTCAGAAATTAAGATGCAAAATCCATCACTCAGGGACATGGTATATGTGTATCAGATACTCTCTGGGGGATGAAGAGTCCATTAAACAGCAAGTCCCTAAACTCATCCATATGAAGAATTCACATATCTGTGACAGATAGAATATGGAGAGTACCCATCGTCTAACAGGTGATCTGAGCCTAACATGCTACTAGAGCACGATAAATATTCATTTTATTTCAGCCTCGCAGAGGCATGTGTGGGTGAGCCCAGAGGGACAGGAACTGCTTCTGCAGAACCTGAGTGAGAACAGCAAGATTATGTTGTATGAGGGAGGTCACGTCTGGGAAGCAATGGCACTCCCAGCACGGGCAGTTTGAGGCAAGCACCTCACTGCCTGCATGATACAGACCTGAAGAGATGACCTTCACAATGAAGCTTATAATGGAGTTTTTCAAACTTTGCTACATAGTAGAAGAGTGAATTAGTCATACATACAACAGCTAGTGAACCTGTAAGAAATGAAAACACAGCAGATTTATGGCTCCTTAAAGGAGGTAGCCAAAATGAGGTAATCAGTAACATTAAGGAGTAGTCAATTGGGTGAAGTCTTGGAGAATTCTCTATTATGATAATTTTTTCTGTTCTTCTCTTACTGGGAAGAATGTGAGCAATTCACCTATTTTAGACTGTCAAAGAAAAATGCCAGGCATTCTGGTATATCTTCTCCATTTCTCTTTATGACTCCATTTGTAGATTCCTAATGAATTTCCTTTCTCTATGAAGACTGTTGGAAAAGATGTGAGATTTGCATTGAGACCAGATTTATACTTAAACAAGTGCTCAAGTACTGCGTTCATGTTTTGGCATAGAATTCTCATTCAGGTTTGAGTCTGAGGTTCTGAAAACTTAAGGAAAGTTTGAAGAAAACCCTTCCCAAGCATCTTGGCTGTGGCTGAAGTTTTGTCTTTAGATTATAACCAGATGAAAAACGTGTAGAGGTTAGTCTAGATCCAAATCAAACTTCCATCCAAATTGAGAGGTATCTCAGATTTGTATTCTGGCCTACTTACACGTGCTCTTTCTTTGTTCTAGCTCACTTCTGTTGTCTGTGTTAAGTGCTGCAGGTGGTGCTGCAGTATTTCAGCAGTTCTAAGATTTCTGCTCGTGTTTTCAAGGTGTGAGGTTGCATTGACTGTTACACAGCCATCTTCTGCACTTGCAAGAGCCACAAGGGTACTCACACTCCTGCTGATCCCTTCTGAGAATCCAGCAGAAGCCCTCTGGCAATGGCTGGACGTGACCTTGCACACAGCCATTCCCGGGCTGTCTCTGGTTTGGAGGCAGGACTGAGAAAAGCAGAGCTGACTAGGGCCTTGGGTAACATTATGCCCATACTCTATTGAGATTTACTTCTCTAAAATGTCAATGAGTATATGACTGGACTTACTGGGGGAAGAACACTATGTGGATTTAGGCTTGGGATACTGCTAAACTTTAGTGAGCTTTGCTGAAAAGGCACCTCCGTGTGCATTTTCCAGACACCACCATCCTCAGACTCATGGGACAAAGGTAAAATCTACGTTAGTAAACTTTGTTAAAAAGTGCGTCACACAGCCTGATAAGTTTCTTTAACAGCAACAGCCACTGAAAAGTCATTTTGAAAAGTAATTTTTAAAAATCTGCCAAGTAGAAAAGCGTTACCTAGGTTGTCTGTGGGTACCCTCTTTTATGCTGCAGCTGCTGAGTTGCACAATCCAGACATAATATTACAGTGGTACCTGTAAAGCTTTTATAGATATTTATCTCCTCTTCACCTCTTACTGCTGTTGTCCATGGTCCTTTTACTTTCCTTCAGTTTATCTGTTTTGTTTCCTTTGCTCTACCAGAGTTCAGAAAGTAAATGAATTGAATTTTTTTCTCTCCTCCCAAGTCATGTTTCAAGACTCAGTCTTTACTTTTGAGGAAGTCACTATTTCAGTTCTCCATGATAAGGGCAGCAGCTACCAGAGAACTCCCTACCACCCTTCACGGTTCCACTACCGCCCTGGATGAATCTGCACCTTGGAATGGAGACCCCTGAGCAAGGGCAGGTTGGAAGACCCACAGGTTGCAGCACATCCCTGTGCAGTGGTAGCAGCTCGTTTTTGAAAGCAGTACAGTCATGTTTGCCCAGTGTTATCCCTCAGCAGAGGAACTTGCCTCTGTAACAGAAGCTGAAATCTTGTGGGTGCAGAGGAGTTTTCTCGTGCTATTTGGAGACTGTAGAAAAAGATCCACCCTTTTTCTTCTAATGATGTTGCAGAGAATCCCCACTCTCCACTCTGAGTGCCAGCAGCACATCTTCAGCCAAAACTGTAAAAGTCTACACTGTAAATTTAAATTACTCTCCCTACCTGACATAACCCTGACCGGACCCTATAAAACCCAGTACCTGTGGAGGTATCTTATCTCCTGCTGGAGCAGAGGGTGGCAGAGAGGCTGGAGCAGAGGATGGCATGACCCTCTCATGAGAGGAACGATCCTGCCTGGCACGGTGCTCAGCAGCTGCGGCGATACAACAGCAGCGGGGACTGGGGGATGTCCTGCTCCGCTTTCTCGTGTTACACTTCGCTGTGTTATACTGAGATGTGACTCTAGATGGTGCGTTCGCCAAATGATTGGAAAAGGTGGATCTTCCCAGGGCCGCAAGCTTTCAGTGCAAGGCTGAGTGTAACAGTCCCATTTGCTGTGTAATCACAGTACATCCTCTTCACAACTTTTCACAAAATTGACTCTTCCGTGCAAGAGCTGAGTTCCTTTCTTCCACGGCTGCCAGGGCAGCACTTTGAGACTTTGGCACTTATGATTTGGGGGATTTTTTTCCAATCACAGATTAAGTTAACAAGTCACTTAGAAACAAGCAAACTTTAATATGACATGGAGTTTGAGGGATGCTTGAGGTTGGCTAGAGGAAGTATGTTATCCCACTCTTCCCCTTGGTTGTCTGGTTTAGGCGTTCATCCTTCAGATGTGTAACTACATACTGAATGTGTGACCATATATTTTAGTATTTTTAGATTAGGGTCTTAGACCTTGCCTATAAGGAATAAATTATAGTGAATTAACTACACTGATTTAGAAATTGATTTAGTTACATCAATGTAACTCTCCTGAGCACTTTTTACCGCTTCAGTTTAAGTCATGAGTCAGTGAGTAACAAATCAATTCTGTTGGCAGAGAGTGAGAAAGATTAGACTAGATCTTCAGCCCTTCCATCTCAGTATTTATTAGGCTAAGGCCTCTTCAGGGCTTGTTGCTGCTCTCTTTAATTTTCTCTGCCTAATGGACCTGATCCAGCCCTTGATGGCATAAATGAGGGGTTTTCCATGACCTCCAACTGGGAGATGGAGATGGCAATATCTTTATTAAAAACCTAGAGAGGCTTAGAATGACAAATAACTCAAACCTGTCTACTCACTGCATACCAGTTCTTAGATTGTGGCTCATATTGCAGAAGTCACCTCTGCACTGAAAAATATATTCTTCTACATTCAGGGCAGGAAAATTCATCCTCTAGACAGGAATCTCTACTAACATTGTGCTAAGAGTATCTCTACACAAAGAGTGATAACCTGATTCGATTTTCTCAACAACAGCTGATAACATATATTTTGAGATGGGATGAAAATTATGCTTTTCAGCAATCTCTGCGAATTTTGCACATTCAGGTTGGATAGACTTGGGACTCATGTTATTCCTGGTTTTGTAGCTGCTTAATCAGAAACTAGACTGATTTTGCACTCAAGTAGAAAAAAGCAAAGCTTTTTCAAAGAGTGTTTCAAAAAGTCTTGCGCTTTTTTTGTTGCTGTTCTCCTTCTCTACCTTTCTTCACACTTCTACAAAATATTAATAATAAATAAGAAGGATATCTGAGAATATACTAAACAAGAATATGCTGAGTTCTACTCACTGAAAATGTTGCTTATTGTTCCTCATGCTTCTTATTCCTGTTGGTAGAGTAGCAGTTGAACTCTTGGATCGTCTGTCTATTCCAGGAAGAATACTTCACTTGTTTACAAACCTAAGATTTTGGTTTAGTGCAAAGTAACCTTTCTCTTTCTGAACGGGATGTTAATAAAGCTGTAAACTCTGTAACCAACAGTATCCTGGCATGCTCTTACAATTCACCTACAGCTCCTGGAAGTCTTTGTATTTCCAGTAGTGATGCCCCCTTCCACATCTCTATTCCAAATGTAATTTCTTGTGTCAGTTACAGATTTATAATGGAACTTTCATCTTTGCCTAAATTCCTTTGGACAAGTGACAACAAGCTTCTGCATCACCATTTTCCGGACATATTGGCTACTGTTCATACCACACAAGATATTCCTGAAGAAGTTGTTTTTGGACCATGCATGCTCCAGAACACCCTGCTGGACACTGTAGCTTTTATTGCTCTCAAGTGTTCTGATCGACGGAACATCCACTATGTATTTAAGGTATGAGAAAACAGTTTTTAATGTTAGTCCCACCAAAAAGAGTTACACCATCCCTGAGGAAGTAACTTTGCAAGGGGTAGGTTTTTGTTTTGTTCAGCACAAGTAACATCTCCTTCGAAGAGGAGAAGTAGCCAGTGCCTTTCTGATTTATGAGCTGTAGAGTGGAGGAACCTCATGAAAACGATTTCCTTTGCAGGAAGAATACAAAATCCCACTTCAATGCTGATGATTGATGACCTGCTTCAGCTCTGACGTGGAATAGGAGGGAAGAGGGATAAATAGTTTAGTAACCTCATGTTCATCCTTACAAAGGACAAAGGAAGTTTATCAGGAGGTGTGACAACCCCGTGAGAACAGAGAGAGAAGACTGTGGCGTTGCACTGATTCATGCAGGTTCAGTCACATTCTCAGCATTTATTGACCAATCTGAGCAAGTGCTAACCCGATTTGCTGAGTCATCCTTAAAAGTGAAACCACAGTGGCAGTCAGGCCACTAGTCAACATAAGCTTCAGGCAGCCACAACTTACTGCTGTTAGTACATGGACCTCCTAAAGTTACCTTAGATACGTATGTCTGTGTTACAGCTACACTTTTCAATCACTGCAGGGAAGGGAGAAACCCCAGGGTTGTGATGGACTCTTAACTCTCCAGCTCTAGTTCCCCAAATTTTATGTTCCATCGCCGCTGTTTGTCATAACATTTTCATTTGGGCAATGCATATTGCTCATGCTGACCTCTTACCCTGGCTTTCTGGGTCTTGGAGTGCCTTTCAGTCACCACTGGTCTAGATGAAGACAGAGAGGTGTTTTACAATGTGAGGAAAGCCAATATTCCACATTTTATGGAATGAATGAATCTGGGAGAGATCCAGATTTGCCTGAGATTTCTGTGCTCCAGAGGAGAGAAATCCCAGGGTGTATGTGTAATATGGAAGATACAGTTGTTGGGAGATACCTGTTCTACACTTCTGCTTTAAACAAATTAAGAAAGAGAAGAAGAGGCTTCAGGGTTTATCTGACTGTTTTGAGTCTCTGGCACAAGTTTGCTTTCTTGAACAGTGTTATTAGTACTTCAGAAGATCGACAAACTCTTTGGAGAGAGATCTGTCCTGAAATGAGGCTTTATTTTTGGAACATTTCTGTATTTCTCTTGGGAGTTTTGAATTACTGTAGAGAGAGCCTCAAAGGTTTTCTACATTGGAAGAGCCCTCCAGAGGGATGGCTTTAATGTTTTTCTACACTTGAGCTAAGTAATTGCTATGCAGCAATGAAATTGGATGCCTGAGTTGGCTCAGATCTCTGTCTTTTGGCAGTAAGTACATGGAATTCTGTGCAAGTAGCTGTTTCAAATGCAATCAGTAGTCCCATATCCTGTTAACTACTCATAATTAAATGTAAACCTTCCAGAAATCAGGAACTACTGTTAAGCTCCTAGCTCTGTGTGTAGTAAATTAATTAAAAATTCAATCATGATATTATGTTGTCATCATGGCATTGAAGTGCAAAACAAGAAAGGAGTTTTGATCTGCTGGCTATAGTACAAACAGAATACATGCAGGAATAATCTGGCAAGGTGGATTTGTTGCAACTGAATTTTTGTTCATCATAGCTCGTCAGTACTCCTGCAAGACTTTGGAGAATATTATTTCTAACAAGGGTTTCATCATCTTGGGGTTTTTTGTTTAAACCAACAGGGAGCTCCACTGTTTTATTCTCTCAATCTCTTGTAGACCTTAATTTGAGCTCCTTGGCCTAATTTGCACACTTGGGCAAAGCAAATGCCTTGGCAACCATTGGCACAGGTAGTTCTTTCCAGCTGAGTACTTCTGCCCCTAACAGCCTCTTGTGGGTTTCAAGGAAGAGTCTTTGCTCTCTCCTCCTCCAGTGTCTCCCAAGGGAGCCACAATGCCTCCATAGCCCAGCTGTGACTGAGATGTTCGGCTGTGAAGCCCTTTCCTCATATCTGGGTGCAAAGGATTCATCTGAGGGATTGCTGTCTCCAGAAGTGGGTGGATTTACTGCATTTGTAATGTCTCTAAACACATGGGAGAACTAAAGCTGGTTAATGCTTCTAGCGGACAACACCCATATCTTGTGTCTGATACTCCTCCCCACCTTAAGTTCACTGAGCCCTTTCCCTGGGGTCCTGGTTCCTGGAGGAGCTTCACTCCCTTTGACTTTGCTTAGAGCACCGGGTGGCTGCTCGGCATTTCTGAAACACAGCAACTAAAATATGACAGCCTCTGTCACAGCTATTAGTTACAGCCACTGTGTGTGGGTGGGTGTTCTTGTGTTGCTGTCAGACACTTGTATTACTCAATCATTGTTAATTACCATGGCATTTAGAGAGAACCAGTTTCAGGACATGCCAATTTATTTTCTCTCTTACACTAATTAACTCTTATCCTAATGGCCTCTTAATGTTTCATTCTTGTATCCAAGCTACTAATGTGATCAAACTTTTCATGGTAGGTAATAGTCAGTTAAAACCAGAGAAATAATTGGCCAAAATACTGTTTCTGGTACCAAACACCAATGAATGGATGCCCTGCAATTAGTGGCAAACAAAGAGCTATACATTGCTTGGGGTGAAATTTAGATCATACTTGTCATTAGACATTTTTCATTTTCAAACTTCTTCCTTTCTAAACAATGACTTAGTGCTTCAAAAATTATTTGAGGCTTTTTATGCATGTAGATGTTGCCCTTGATCGCCCTGTGTTTCACCCTTCAGGCTATGACAATCTTCGCCATCTTCCAAATACTGCAGAGGACACAGATCTGCTGTGGTAAACACCAAGGGAAAACCTATAAAGAAATAAATCATTCCCTAGTCAGTGTAATAAATTAACTAAGATGGGAGTCACACACTGAATGAGGAAGACAAAGCCAAATGTTTTGTATTTATATTATTTCCTGAGCGTGGTCAACCTGTGACTAAATGACTCAGGAGTCCTGTAGAGTAAAAATTATATGTGACTGAGGACTATGCTGTAATATACACACAGAAGGAAATTTAATTTGAGCACTAGGCTTAATGTTATTTTTTTAACTTCTTAGTGTCTGACCTTACAACCTAAGCAATGTTTTTTAACTTAATTTGTTTGGTATTTCTGAATGCACACAAATTGAAAGTAAATCAACCCCTTGCAACTCTTAGAAATTATTTAATGAAAAATGCTGCTCTGATGAGGTTTGTCTGTTTAGATACCTTGAAATGACTTTAATTAATTTAGCAAAGATAAGAATAGGAATATATAATTATATTTCTGAAAAAGGAAAGAGGTAATATAAGTGCTTCTTAGTTGTATTTATTAAAATCTATATTTTATGTATTCTGGACAAACAGATATGCAGATGTTGTCTACTTGCAATACTGAATCAAATAACCAAGATTATTCTTACCTTCCTGATCCATATCCTCTAATGTCAGTGAAAATCTCCACATGCAACTGCTCAGAGTGGGTGTTTATTCTCAGTTTCACACTGCACTGATCCAGGGGTCTGCACATCCTTCACCCCCAAGCCACAGCACTCACACATCTCCTGACTCATATCCCATTTTCCCTTGGGACCCCTTTTTACAGAGGATCGCACCGTCTGTACCTCTGTGACCCACACCTGGCACAGTGCCGTGTCCGCACAGGGCAAAGAACATCATCCTTGCCATTGGGCTAGAGACTCACCAACATAGCAGGCGTGGCACAGTCATGAGAGGTCACACATGAACGTCGGTGTCTCCTTCTCCCTCCCATGCAGCTGTGTTCCCAGAGCTCTCAGCCCTCACTCTGGGGAAGCCTTCTCTCCGTGATGACTTTGGATTTGATGACACTGTCATACGTACTGGGCTCACAGCTTTGCCATACTTGCTCAGCCTCAGGCAGACAACTGCTTTGTTCTTGAATTTGAAGGAAATTTTGCTTTGGACCTCAAGACCTGTAACTTCCCTTTTTTGTGTCCTGTCTCACAGGTAGATGTTACATCTGTGCACAGTCCCACAGGACTGCCTTGGATGAGACTTGTACAAGCAGCTGCCAGTAGCAAGGAGCAGAACTTGGAAGCTTACTTAGAAAACAGTCAGTTATATTTTCGCTCTACCAGGAAAATAAAAAAAAATGAGGAACTGCTTGTCTGGTATGATGAGGAGCTTTCCAGCCTCTTGGGTTTCAATGAGATAAAAGCTCAGACTCCCCAGAATGGTAAGTACCAAACTGCTGACTGCAGGGGTCGCTGACTGCAGCTTCTCTGGTATGTGCTTGTCTTGTACTAAGGGAAATAAACGCTGTCTAAATCCTTAGGTAGTCAACTAAGAGAAAAGACCTTCTGCTTGGTGGATTGTGCTGGAGGCATAGAGCAAGAACAAATTTGCAGTTCTCAAAGCCATTTTCATTGCTACTTTCTAGCAGAGGATGATGCACTAGGGATTTATGCTGAAATTTTTGAGCTATATAATGGAAATCTATGCACCTGACTAACCTGGAATCCTAAAAATCTGAATTATCAATTGGAAATACACCTTTCTTGGCTCATTGAGAAATCAGTTATAAAGTTCAGCTTTTTCAGAGAAATCAGTTCAGGTTTAATCTGGTAAATGAGCTGGGCCTTAAAAATTCATAACAAACCTAACAGTACTGCATACAGCACAGTCTGCCTATTTAGTGTGGGAGACAGCGGAAACGAGGAAAAGGGCAAGCTTTTATTTCTGAGATGTTGCTGGAAATTCGTTGCTCCAAACAAAATTGACCTGGCAGTTGTTTTAAAACTAAAAATCTAAATTACAGAGGTGCCAAGCAAGTCAGTCAGATCCATGCCAAGTTTGACTCTAGCTGTCATTTGCTCCAAACTTTATCTAGTTAGACTGGAACAAATTTCTACCTTCCCTTTAGTTGATTTAAACAAAGCTCATATCAATTGGCTAGTAAAGGTGTAGGTTGGTAAAGGTATGAATTGGCCAATTTACATGGTAATGTGTTTGTCTGTAATAATATTAAATTAAATTAGGGACACATTCCTAGCAGGAACCCACTAAATCATTCTAGCTGATTTCAGTGTATTCTGTTAGCTTCTGTGTAGACACCCACTGCCAACCCTTTGGATTTAGGAGGGAAAAGTGTTACTTGCACAAGAAACACTATATCTAGACTCAAGACTTTATCAGGTATAGTGTTCCACCCATTTCAGCAGCCTTATTTTCTCATAAAAAGTTCAGTTTCTGTAGTTTGGAAAGTGATCTAAGCTGTGCTGAGCCCCAGAATTTGTAATTCTACCCAACCTATCTGTGAACGTTCCTATGTATCCCAGGCCTCGGGTGTTGTCTAGCATAATTTGTGTGAAATAACATAGCATGGATATAGCTTACAAAGGCCGAGATGTACCATATTTGTGTTGGTTGCTGAATTATGTATCATCTATTCACAGGCAGTCAATCATCCCAATGAACCAGAGATGCAGTAGGTCTGGAGGCCAGAAGGAAACAGTGTTCCTCATTCCTCCTGCCCATCACTGGTGGTGTTTCACTTTGAACATTATTTTCTGTGCCACAGACATCTGTGCCTTAAGGCATATAACAGCTTGCCAAATGAGCATGAGTAAGGGCTTCAGGCATTAAGGTCAGATGATTTGTGAACAGTATTAAACTTCCAGAGTATTCTAAAAATAGAGGCTCATGTCAAAATCTTTGAATCCAGGTCTAAAACTCATTATTGCTTGGATATATAGAATTTAACATTCATCCTGCATTAAAACCAGGGACTTAGTTAAGAAATGTAGACCAAAATCTGGGTTTAGACTTCAAATAATCATAAAGTCTATTTGGTTTTATCTCGATCATGGTGTACTGGCCATTTTATGTAATTTTATATCATATAATTACATTTTATGTAGTACAATCTTGGCTTGAGATTCTAAATGAAATCCTTTCTGCAAGTAGCCCATGGAGGCAAATAAGAGTGAACCATTTTGCATAGCAGGAGGATATTCTGCACTGGCATTAGCTTTGCCAGGTGTAATGGCACCTTGTATGGCACGAGATGTTTCTGGTTTTTTGCTTGTGTCAATGACAAGATCAGAATTTGCATCCATTCATGATTCCACCTTCGCAAAACTCATCATTTGTTGTCTGTTTCTGCAGAGTTGAGATGCCAAGAATGCGACCGAGTCTTTAAATGTGAGCATTCCTATCTGTCCCATGTCCGCTTCCTCTGTGTCCCAGAGAAGAGCGCTCTGCTATGGAGAAACTTCCACAACCCTAAAACTGACAAGAGCAACATAGCTGAGCAGACCACGAATTTCCACAGTCTGGCAAGGGACCTAGAAGTCAAAATGGCAGCTTGTAAAGATGATGCCCATGGTCTTATTGGGGAAAGGAGAGCAAAATCTGAGGAGTCTGAGAACAACAGGAGCAGGAAAACTGTGCTGTTGGAGAAAACAAATAATTTGACTGAGGAACATAACTGTGGGGGCAAGGAAGAGGTTGGGGGAGAGCATGCATTGGCTGGTTCTTTCTGGAAGCTTAGTTCAGGGAGGCAGTCAGCTAGGAAGGACACTCTAGAGCAGAAGCAGAGTGCTTTCACTGAGGTCAGGAGGATGAAGGAGAAGCTGAGAAATGAGAGACTGCAGGAGTCAGAACAGGAGGATGGCACGGTCCCACTTGGTAAAGAGCAGGTATCAAAGGAAGTGTTGCTGAACTCCTCTGGTAGTGCATTCTCCTTTGTCTGGCCCACCAGAGCTCGAGGAGAACAGAAGAGTGCTTTCAGCAAACCCAGTAAATGTCCAGCAGAAAGAGCTGCAATAAATTCTTCTCATCCCATGAGTGAGTCAGCAAAGAGCCTGGGGGAGCTGTCTGGCTTCATTGCCACCGCAGACATCATGTGCTGCAGCACCCTTCTCAATTCCAAGTTCTTTGTCAGTGATTTGTGTAATGCTCAGATGCTGCAAACAAGCATCACTCGGAGCAGTGTTTTCCCATATACCTCAGAATCGTGGCCGAAACAAGCAGGAGGACAGTTACAAAACACAACCACCACTTCTTCCTCCTCCTCCTCTTCCTTGACTCTTCTTCCCCCCACCTTCACATCCTTTGGAGTGGCTGCCCAGAACTGGTGTGCCAAATGCAACCTGTCCTTTCGCATGACATCTGATTTAGTCTTCCACATGCGGTCACATCACAAAAAAGAATACTCCTCAACTGAATCCCAGTGCAAGAGGAGACGAGAGGAGAAGCTGACATGTCCCATTTGTCATGAGTACTTCCGAGAACGCCATCATTTATCCCGGCACATGACTTCTCATAATTAGAGCTGTGCAGACAGATGTCACCAAGGGACTGGGCAGGTTGGATGAAAAAGGGAATGATAGTTCACTTATATCCATTTCTTTTTGAGTTTACATTAATTTCTTTCAGGAAATCACTGTTTACAATAATTTATAATAGATGCTTTGTGAAAAAAATATAAAATGTTTACAAGAGTCTGAGTGGGTTGTAAGTTTTGAAAACTCAACCTAGCCCTTGTCAACCTATTTTTGAGGAAATAAAATAGTGAAATGAATGCACCCGCAGTGTTACTTTGCAGAGTAGGGAACAAAATTATAGTTTTGCAAACAGAGTTTTCCTTGCTTATATTTGATTTGCTGGTGTCTGTGCAGTACAATGTAAATACAGAAGTAACAGCCGCCTCATTGAATGAGGAACATTTAAGCACTAAAAAAATCAGCTTAGATGCTAAAAGAGAAGGAGTTACTATTTCTAACGGCATTGGTGTATTCTTGCTCCTTTATGTTAGCTGAATCAGCTCTCTTACCAGATTTGTGAGATGTCACCATCTCCTTGGCTTTGAAAGGGACCTGTCTGAAACCTATGATCATCAACAATTGACCAGCGGACTGCCAAAGAGGATGTAATTTGTAAAGCAGAATATCTGAGTTCTGTTTTAGGCTCTGCTACTTTTGAAATATCTTTTACACATCAACAAATCAACCTGGGTCTGTGTCAAAATGTGACCTGTTATCAGCCTTATTGCGTAGACAGGAAGCAAAAATTCTACCCTGAGGTGTGCTTGCAAGATCTGTGTAACTTTGGTAGGCATAGAGATCCTATGAGAGTAGTGTTTAGCTTGTGGTCTTCAGGTTTTGGATACACCAAAGGAAGCAGATAGGGTATTTGAGTTGCAATTAGCGACTGATAGAATCTGCAGACTTTAATTGTGAATGATGATGGGCTCTGTTCTGGTACTGCTAGAAGAGGAATGGTCTTCACAAAATGACACAGGTTTACATGAATTGAACTGCATTAGACCAGCTTGTCTATTCTCTGGTTTCTACATGGGCCAATTCCAGCTTTCTAAAAAAGAAAGTGCCATATTCTTTCTCTTGCCTGTGCATGAGCCATTTTTCTCTTGTCTACTTTGTTTTGAGCGTTGCTGAGGCTCAGCAGCAGATGAGTTTATAATACCCTGGGTGGGAGGAAGCACTGTCTATTGTTACTGTGGCCCATCTAATTAGCCCTTTATTACCTTTTAAATCTATTTAGGGGCTTGATTTTGATAATTTATGACAATGTGTTCTTCAAGCAATCATTTCTCTTGCTCTTGTATAGTATTTTTTCAGGCTGTCTGATATTTTTGAGCCTGTCTCGGAGCCTCATCTGCCTCATCAAGGGCTATTATTCCCTTTCAGACAGAGAATGATCAGAAACCACTCATTTTGCAGCTGAGAGTAAAAGCTGTTTCAATATGCTCTCTATGTTCCACCATACTGATGATATGCTGCAGTGTTTGCTGCACGCTGGACAGAATTTTGAGTTACCATGATGATGCCTAGTCTGATAATACAAGTATCAGCTAGTAAACAAAATCAAAGAGCAATAAAAGAGAGACTGACAGTTCCAACTCATATTGCACTCATTGTAATCTCTTGGGAGATTTCTGTAAATCAGGAGATTGTATTCTTCCCAGTATATTGCTGTTGAACATTGATACATGACTGTTTCCTATTAATATAAACATTTGACTTATTGCAAGCCAACCACTGTCTGTGTACCCCAACTTTATTTTTGCAACATAAAGTGACAAAACTGTTACATTATGCCTTTGAGCTCTGGAGACACTTCTGGTTGGATTGTAACACAGCTTTCCAAGGTCAGTGGTGGAAGCTGTTTCGCTGGAGTCATTAAAAACCAAAATGAACAAAGATTTTGAAACATGGAACACAGGGAACAACCTTGCATTGATTACGGGATGATGTGGTTTCCTTGTAATCTTTCCATCTCTATTTTGTGTCCAGTAACATTTACTGTGTAAGGAATATACTTATGGCAAGGTTTAATGGGCCAAATTTCACTCCACCTGGGTGCCATCCAGTTTACTGTGAAGTCAGTGTCCATAAAGTGTAATGAAGGACTCCGTGGTGTAACGGCACACATATGTGGTCAGGGTTATATTTCCCATTAGTAGTTTAGGCCAGATTGTGATCTCATTTATTCCAGTGCAAATCCAGAATAATTTCATGTTGCTACTCCTGATTTACATTAATTACTTTAAGATCAGCCTAGCCCAGTATAAATAAGACTAAAGACTTTTTGGTACCATTGCTGCAAAATGTTCTCTTCTGTACTTACTAAGAGATGCCATGTTTTCTTAACAGTTTTATGATTAGAAACCTAGCTTCAGATTTCTTCTGGAAAAAGACAGGACTAGCTCTATAATGCTTCCCAGTATTATTTTGGCACATCACTTCAACAGTACCCTGCTCCAAGGGCCTATTTTTCCAGTGCACTACACCTGGTGTATTATTTAGATAGGATTGAAGCAGTACCAAATCTTACTGGTTACACGGTTTCACTGATTTTGTGTTGGGGAAAAGTGTAGAAAACCAACCATTGATAAACAGCTGCTAAGTCTCAAAACCTCTTCAAACAGTGTAGACCTACATTCTTAGAGTTCTCACCACTAATCAAACTTCTTCACTCTGCTTGTGGTATGAGAGTTAACCAAGCAGCAAGGTTACGGGGACAGATAGCTTCTCTTTATGTCATGGAGTTGTTTTCTTCGGGGAAAAAAAAAAAGGTAAGAACTACTCAGTTTCCTTGTGGGCATATCTCAGCCACAACAACTTGCATACTGTGCTGACAAGCAATGTATGAATGCCTTCTGTGCACAGAAAGGCAAGAGAACCTGTTATGAAAAGTGGCAGAGCTGATTCAAAATGCAAAAATTAGGAAGAGAAGTTTTTCATTTGCTTTATTTATGGTACTTTCCTCACCTCCTCCAGCTGCTGGAGCAGTGCATTTTGGTCCTGGCATGTAAAGATTGAGGATTTCCCTCTTGCAACATGGAAATCACACTGCAGGCAGACGTGTGCAATACTGCCCTTGTTCCTTTGTAGGTGGCCACTGGCATAAAAATTGGGAGAACAAATTGCTCCTTATTCTGGGCTTGTGAATTAAGACTTATTTACACACAGAGCCAACCAATACGGCATCCTGTTGTCTGCGGCATCTGTGCTGGTATCAGGGCAAAACCACACAGATGCCAACAGAACCAGAACGTGGTTTCCTATGTCTCATGTAAAGCTCCTTGTGCAGGCAGAGTGAAAGTCTGTTATGTGTCTCAAGTTTAAGTGAGTGTCTCATCTAAACTGGGTTAGGTAAACCAGGGGGTTTATCCAAAATTTTTGCAGATTTTATTTCTTTAAATGAAAATATTCATATTAAAGCTGAGTGAACCAAATATTGAGCAGGCAGAAGGAAGCCTAACGAGACAAAGAAAAACAAACTTCCTATAATTGAGTCATGCTGGAAGCTTATTTCCCCTTATGTCTATGTCTGAAAATTTAAATTAGTGCAGATGAATTCCTGCTGGAAGGAAAGCACTCCATTAGAGCAGGGGGTTTGTGAAGAACTGAAGGACTACGTTCTGTCCCAGTGAAATACTGTGATTGTACAGCAGGGATCTCTGTCTTTTCTACAAGTAGAAATGCTAGGGAAGCGAGGGGGAAAGGTTTTTGTTTTTAAAATGGGAAGAGACAATTGCAGTCACCTGACAGGTTCTTTTCCTGTCTTTGCTAACAACTGACTATTCATTTTGATCAAACAACTGTTTCTCACAACATCTGTTTCTGGATCAGTGAAAAAAAGGACACAACACAATGCTGCCAAACTTAGCTGTGGAGGCTGTGTTTCTGCCATGGATAACGAGTTTACCGACTGGAGACACCAGATTAGGGTATTTGTTCACTCACTGATCATTGATCCTCAAACTTTTTCCAATGAAGATGTCTTTCTCCATTGAAATGATGCTCAGATGTGCTTTTGAAAAACATATATTTACTTGTTTTTTATGGGGTAATTTTTCACAAATCAATGCAGTTAGTAGGCTTCCCTTGGTCTACAGAGCACAGTTTGGAAATCACTGGACTAAGGTAGCACAAAAGAAATAAAAGCTGGCTCTCATTTCTTGGTTAGATTTCTATGAATACTAAAAGGAGAAAGATGATACTGCTAGTGGTCTGATACACCAACTACTTTCTTCCTGCCTTTAAAAGGAACATGATTAGGATTAAAATTCAGGAAGTTATTCCAGGTGGGAAGATAAGGAAATAGGGCTATAAACTGCAGAATGTCCATGTCGACTCTGGAACCAGATGAGAGAAGGGTGGCAGTTTCAGCATTTCCTGTTGTGTTGTGGAAGGGCATTTCTCAAATTGCTTGTCCCTCCCTAAAAACCTTCTGTCAAACTTTCTCATTTAAGCCAGAAACCAAGGATTTTTTGTAACTAATTTTCATTTGTACCTTTGTGATATTCAAACCTTTCAATGCAGTTTAATTTTTTACACAATTAGTTTCTGTAGTTTTGTGAGGTCTAAAGTAATTGAGATGGGAATAACTGTGACATAGCAGTTTGTGAAGACAGGAAAAATTGCTTTTTTTAACACACTGGCCTTCGTTAAACCCGGCAGTTTCAATATTAATTAGCCAGTAGATGACCTATGAAATAGTAAGTAATATTTTGTCAAGTAATAAAATTTCTCAAGGTTATACAATAATTTTACAGTGAAACCAATCACTTCAGTGAATTAACAGCACTATTGATTTAAAATGGACTCACTAGCAATTGCATCTTCATTGCTTGTTTTCCCAACTGGATTCCAATTTCTAGACGTACTTATTATTCATAAGTACTTCCCATCATATTACAATGGGAAGAAATCATTTACTATTTGTGCCCATATGGTATAGGTTTTTGTGCTTGAATGGATGGCTGAAGTTTTTCACTACTGGGTTTAACAATTAATATTGTTTGTACATGACAGCACAACTGATTGTTTTTAGGGAAACAAAACAGTATATCTGGATCATTTAGATACTAAAGAGGTTTAAAAGACATTAGAAGAAATACATTAGTGTGGTTTACTCATTCATTGACTACTCCAGTCTTTTCCATATTAAGAATATTTAATATTCTTCATACATATATCACTTTACACAAAATTCTGTATGAGTTTTAATTCATTAAAGTATTTTCCACAACACTGAGAAGTTTAACAACAAGCTAGTGCAAAAAATCAGACATGAAAATGACTCAAAAAATCCAGGTTTGCGATCACTCTGAGGGTAGTTGATAAGACAAAGAAGTAATAAAAAAGACGGAAAATCTATTTAGTTCTTAAAATTATTTTCCTGTAAAAACTTGAAGTCAAATGTTTAACATAATTTATTAAAAAAAAAATGGCAGGAACGTACAAATGAGCAAGTGAACACCAATGTGTAACTCGTATAGGCTCTAACTGAATTTTGGGGGATCATTGCCCTAACTGAATTACCTTACAGCTGGCATTCTGTAGAGATGAAAAATTCTGAGATCTAGATTAGAATTACATGTATTTCTAAATAGTCACAAAGACAGATGTGTAAAAACTGTAAGACTGGGAATGTTGCACATTGATTAAGCACATGTCAAGATCTGTTCGTTGCCCTGGATTACACAATTACTTCTTGTGTAGCTTGACAGCAGGGTGCAAAGGATATTTTTCAGCTTTTTTTTTCTTTTTTTTCTGTCTTTGGGGCAGGACATATAGCAAGCTATTTTTAGCCTTAAGTAAAAGCATATGATTCTTTTCCTTGAGTCAGTTGATCTGAGCACTGGGTGAGAGTCGATGTACTGCCTTTGTCTTGCTCATTCCCCAATCCCTCTGACAGATACTGAGAGAGAAGCAGGCATGTTCCTTTGAAATACCAGGAGTCTGAGCAACCCTGAGAGACTGGGAATGGTTGTTTTCGGTACATCTAAATGATGAAATGGAGAAGAGACTTAATTTAGCTCTTGCAGTTTGGAAAACAGACTCTTCCAACTACTGTTAATTTTAAAAAAAGTATAAATAGGAATGTACACAATTTCCAAAGAAGAAGACATGCCTTTTCTGTCTCTGAGGTTGTTCACATGCCTTCAGTACTGACAGCTGGGATTTTCTAAGGGACCAAAGAAAATCTGTGACTGGTAGCTAAATCTTAAAAAACAGACACACTGAACATTTATGTTTGACTACAGGAGAGGAATCCAGAAACCCAAGTGAATTATCCAAGTATTTCAACCATGCACAGAAAGAGCCAGCTTCCACAGAACAGGGAGGAATGTCAGCACGTTGAAAAGGAGTCACTTTGAGATGTGTACAGGGACCCAATCACTGAACACAGAGATTGAAATGAAGTTTCTACTGCTTTCTAGGGTTTACATTTGGATAGGTAGCATTTTTTTTAGTGAGAACTAAGGGCATATTCCTCCTCTGGACTATCTAGAGTTGTGTAGGTGAGCACTGAGCATCTCCTTTGCTTTGATGAGTGCTGTTTCAGCTGGTGTTTCTATGTGAGGAGGCACTCCTTTCCCTTCCCAGGAAGTGCTGCTTGCAGAGATGACTGATCTGGAGGTGGGGATGATGATGTAGAAGTTGGTATCATCTACCTGATACGTCTGTGGGGAATGGCAGCCACCACCAGTCTGCTCCCCAATGATGAGAGCTCTTCCCAGTCTCTTCATTATGTACACAAACTCCTCAGCAGCCCCAGCTGTCATAGCACTGGTAAGGATTATCAGCCCCTTCTGAGAGCCATACCTCTCCCCTGTCAGAGAGGACAAAAAACCCATCAGAAATGCATCCATTTTCAGAGATTTATTTTCATAATAGAGCAAAGAGAAGGCAAGATAGAGGCTTCACTCTCTACCTGCTGTTAACAACCCAAGAGGTTTGGAAATTTACTTTGTACCTATGATAGTATTAAACACTTTCAACACCACCCCAGTCTCTATCCTGTAAAAAAAGGCTGTCTCCCTATGTGGTGCTCTTGTGCCACCAGTTTCTGCATATGAGCTCCATCAGCTGAGATGCCATCTCATGATTAGTACTGAGGGCTCTTCTGTGGCTTTGACTTTTACAGGAGCTCCAGATCCCATCAGAGTGGTGGAATAGCCAGGTGAGAAAAATTATGTTTTCCACTGTTAGAGCAGGAGTGTTCAAAGCTCATTCAGAAGCATCTTCAGTTTCACTCTCATCCCTGCTCCAGGAACATGGCTGTCATAGAGCTTGGCCTGCAACTATGCAGGCATTATCTTATGAAATTATAGTTATAGTGGTTTCCCACAGTTTTTTATAGTCTGTAAGTGGAAGCTTCAACAAATCCTTCAACAAATACCCCTTTATTACTAGGATCTGAGCCAAGTTATCTCATTTTCTTACATAAACCAGCTGACAGGAATAGGAAGGGTTTTGAACCTTATTTTCAATATATCTGAACACACTAGATACTTTTTGAGAGTTTAGCTTCTTTGAAAAAGTGGCCTGTGTGTAATAACTGGGACTTGATAACTTGAAAATTAAACTGTTCTAAAAATGTCATTCTATAAGTAAGTAACAGTATGACATATCATTCTCATGCTAAATTCTAAGAGAGGGGGCAATGGCATGGTAATTAATTTTCACACTATCTTTGGTCTCCTCATTTCTCTATAGACCTAATAACCATTAGAAGACTCTTTTCACAGTAGATATATATATAATACAGGACCAGATCCAGCTCCTTTGAAGTTAATATGAGTCTGCCTGTTCTCTTTGATGGGAACTGGAATGTGTCCATAGAAATCATATCCCTTAGCACAGCCCACCTCTGACTGCTTGGGAAAATAGATGGACCCTGCAGACTGTGACAAAGTTTAACCATTTCAGCATGCTCCAGACCAATAACTGCAGACTCCATTATGACTTTTTTGATACTGTCTTAGCTTAAGAGGGGTAAAGAATTAAAACCATATTTAAGGCTTCTTTGCACTCCAACTGCAGTTTATGAGCACTGAAGAGTTCTGTTTCTGCATGTTGCAGCATCCTTTCAACTCCCACAAACAGTGGTGTGTATGTGACACATTGCTAATGCTCCAAACTCACCCAGTTGTGCAATATTTAGTGTTTTTCCTTCTGTCTTGCATTCTCTGGACAAACTGGGGTATTATGGTGTTTTCACCTACTGAAATAGTGGATTATACAGGTAGGTAGTAAGGAGCTACATATAAAACTATATGGGAGTATTGGAAAACACATTACTAGAAGTCTAGGCAACAAAGGATTGATTTTAATTTTGGCAACTTTTAAAAGCAACAAATCACAACTGCTGTACACAGTATTTGGCTAAATTTCTGGGGACCAGTTTACAACCCTCTGTGCCTAACATACCCCTTTCCTAGGAGTGATAAACTGTTAGTTGTAGATGGCATTGAGGGACATGGCTGAAATGCACAGTTTTTGATTTTACATTCTCTACACAGCTTGAGCTAATCATGGCAGGTGCTTTCACCAAATGAGTTACAGTATCTAACGGCTCACTTTAACATACACAAGGAGAGGCATCTGAAATGAAAAACTACTCTGAAAAGAAATTGTCACTTACCTTTGAGCTCTGGCTGGGTCCATATTTCCGTTACTGAGTCACTGGGTCTGTCATAAACTTTGTCCAAGAGAATTTGGTGTCCTTCATCAAAGAAATATGAGCATAGGATTGCTATGGGTGTAGTGGAGCCTCCAATATTGTATCTTTACAAAAATTAAAAATATTAAGGAAACAATTAGAAATCTGTGGCAAGCAGTAAATCTACCATACAAATCTACAATACTTCCAAGTATTGTTTCTTAACATCAGTCCTGAAAAGGCTTATTTTTATATAAAATACATTTTAAATTTTGATACATTTACATTCATTCTCCCCTATCAGCATTTGCACATCTATCAGATAAACAAAATCTTGTCTAAGAGTGTTGGATTGTTATTACCCACAACTAACTTCAAAAGCAAACACAAAACTTAAAAGTCTATTTTTTTTCTTGATTTAACCTAGAAAAAATCAAAAAGTAAGCAAACACTCTTAATCTGCAGAGAAACATCAGATGCTTGTTATGTTTCTACTCTGAATAACCCATGCTGTTCCTGACACAGGCAGCAAACCGTAATACCTAAAAGTAGATCCCAATTAATGTTGTGTTCTTATTTTTTGCTACACGAGAAAACTTAGTGGATTAGATCAGACCATTTCTTTTGTGCCTAGATTGTGTTAGCTGCTTCATTTAGCACAGTTGTAGTTGAAAACTTTGGTTGCAGTTTAATTCCATACCAGTCTTTGAAGATTAAATTTATCGAAGAGCCTGTCATTGGAGTACTCCTGCTATGAATGCACACAGTTGACTACCAAATTATTTTTTGTGTGTCACTTATCACTAATACTAGAGCACATACAGCACTAGAAATGTTTGTACTTTGTTTACTAGTAGGAGGTGGATACAGTGCTTTCCTGCAGGTCGTGTTGGGTGTGCCTAGCACAGACATTCCAGCAAAAACCTGCTAGAAAATGAGTTTATTGTTCAATCTATAGCTAGGATTTTTCACTTCTAGAAAAGGATCAGACAATCCAGGAGGCCTCTGTCCCAAAGAATGAAACTATATCTTTATTCTTCAGCATTTGGGAGCTGTGCGATTCACACTGTGACTGGCTAGAATTTAAATAACCGTGTTTGGTATGTCCCTGGTAGTGCTGTGCTGCCAGGAGGTGCTGCTGCTGCTGCACAGCCCCTGAGACAGCTCAGTCCAGCAGAGCCCGGTTTCCCAGAGCTGCCATCACAGCTGAAGTTGATGGCAGGCAAAGCAATGCTGGAACACTCTTCCTGGGATTCTCCTGCAGACAGTGAAACTGCAGTAACTTTAGTCGGTAATAATGACTGAGCAGTTGCTAGAGTTTTAAATCAATTTCTGGATGCTATTACTCCTTCTTACAGATGTCTTGTGTGACCTTAGGGAGGCCATTTATTTTATCAGTGTCCCTTGTCAATGCTGTGAGAGTTAAAAATGTGAAGTTCATGAGTGGCACAGCTGTTCCGTGAAGGGGAACTATTAAGGTGAGAGACATTATGCATTATGGTTAATGCCATGCAAAATTGAAATTATCCAAATATGAAGTTCATGAGTGGCCCAGCTGTTTCAGGGAGGAAAACTTGTAAAATGAGAAACATTATTCATTACAGTTAATCCCATGCAGAATTTAAATAATCAGCCTTAAAATTATAAGATTGGCTTAGAGAAAATTTCAAAAGGTGTGCTTGAGGTTCTCTTTTATATGCCTTCAGAGACTGAATCTTTTGTGTGCACTCAAAGGACTGGAAATACATTAAATATTAAAAAAAATAAACCAAAACTACACAAGAAAAGAGCTGTAATGAGACCTTTTGGTACCTGAGACATGATGTCATTTTTGCTGTATCAGTGCCCCCACCCCTGAAATTCTTATCCTGGGAGAAAACTGGGGCAAGAAAGAGGAAAGTCCCAGTCCTACCTCAAGTCTATTGGAAGATGGTGGTGCCTTTGCTGAATTCAAATTCAGTTAGGGATGTGTTGTGTTGGTTGCTGCCTTGCCACCTCTGTGCTCACATGGCAAGGTCTCTCTGCTCTCATCACTGTGCTCATCTTTTCCTCCCAATGCTTCAGATCCCACAAGAATATTAAGAAGATTATCAAGTACTAAGAGCCCCATGATGACAATGGACACAAGTGGTTCTAGAATTAAAACCAAGTTCTTACAAAGTCTTTCTTTTCTTTGGTTGATGTTTATGATGTTCTGAGCTCACACACATTAGGTCTGTACCACGACAAGGGCATTACTTCCCCAGATATTGTGTGGGAAAAGTATATTTTTTTATGTTGATCTGCTCTGATAGCTGACAACAAATGGATGCCATCTTCTGGCTCGTAAGATTTGGAGCTTTTTTGACATGCTGGAGTGTCCAACAGAATCCTAAGCTGAGAGCAGGCATGTGATGCTGCCGCTTGGTGCAGCAGGGCCAGGAGTGCTACAGTACCTCCAAGCACCTCTGTGCTCTGTGCACAAGGGCCATTCTGTACAGAGCTGATTGCCCAGGATTACTCAGCAGTGCAGATATGGCAAACTAGATGTTGTAACACAGCCTTACACATGGTCTGTCTTTTTGACTGATGAATCATCTGGCCACAACGTGAAGTAAAAGAGTTATTTAAGATATATGTACATATATATATATGTTTTATATATATATATATGTGTATGATTTTACAAGGCACATGCAGAATTAGATTAGAAAGAAATTAGAGAAATAAAACACATGTGACATCCAGGATTACATTCTGCAACCTATTTCCTAAATTTGCCTATTTAGTTCTAAACATCTCAAGTGATGATACCATTTCTCTTGAGATATACTTCCAGACTGTTATTGTTTTCCTTGGCTGTTTTCCTTTTCTAATTTAATCCCAGCAATGTTAGCCTGTAAACAGGAGAGTAAGCCATGTAAAGCTAATTCACTGTTACAAATAAAATGCTGTTTTGAAAGAGCTTTGGTTATTTGCCATTCAAAGGTTTACCTCATGTCTATGATTAATGCATCTGTGTGAACAATTTTCTTCCAAACATGCTCTACCATTAGGTCGGACACCTGGGTTAGAAGTTCACTGTCTCCAAACATATCGAATCTCAGATAGCCGATGTTGTTTTCAAATACATTTGTGTGGAATGAAAATTTAATCAAATCTTCAAATACTTCTGGGGAAGGGATCTGAAAGAGTTTGGAAAAACAAAACAAATCATTTGCTGGCACTGGTAGCTTGACACAAAATTTAAAAAGAATTATGTGGGTCAGGTTTAATCCAGATGAGACACGTGTGAGGAATGTGACCAAGTTTGAAAAACATAATAAATTTTACAATATTTTTGCATATTAAACATAGGTAGCATTGGCTGATGCATTTTTGCACAGTATAAGCTCCATTAATAGCATGCCCAGAATCTCGATCAGGAAACTATTTGCCGGGGCTCAGTTTATTTTTCAAAAATACAAGAATTTCCTTGGACCAGAAAGACTATAAGAACAATCCCAGCCTGTAGCATAGACCCCTATCCCAGGCCTGGCACCCAAGCCCACTTGTTGCCTTTATGAGTTCGCTCTAAACACAGCACCTGGGACTTCTATCTCTTGATCGGCCTGATCCGACAAACAGCTGGCTGCAGATGAGGGTGGCCCCAGCCCCTCTTAATGACCCAGTCCCTGTGACAGTGAGGAACCTGATGTATTGGGCATGTGCTAGGACACTTGTGAAGTAGACACACTAAATCTCTTCTATGGTGGCCATGTGCCTGGATTCTCACATGTTCGGTTGTGATTTATTTAATTTTTCTTAGCTTATGTTATTAAACACTAGACATTTTTTTAGTAGCAATGTGTGGCCAAATAATAAAGTTATCCTAGTAACCGCTGTATGCATTGAGATATAGCCAGTTCCTTTTGCCAGACTTCTGTTTTGCATGCAGTATCTGAAAATGGAATAGCCTCCTTCAGCTTGAGATAAGACTTTAGGATACATATGACTTATGTGACCTTCAGCCGTTTAGTCTTTTCTCCTCAGAGTTGCTGTGAAAATGATGTTATGCCTTCTTTTTAATCAGTTGCCCTCTGCCGTAGCTCAGCCTCAAACAATCCATGTTTTTACACTCAAAAGAACAAGGAGTCAGCAGTGAGCCGTGTTCTAAAAGGTGCTCTTCCAGCCTATGATATGCTACAGAATTGGGGAGGCACTTGGGCTTTCTGCAACCACAGGGCAGTCAAGTAATCTCCTGCTCCATATAGTGCTCTGGCCTGGAGTTGTGCTCCTGCCAAAAGCAGGTGTGACACAGCAGAAAGAGGTTTTTCCAAGGTGTGTGAATGCAGCCATACTTGACACAGCTCGACTTTACCTTAGGGAAAATTACCCACCATATCACACTTCACCATTCAGTCCCTCATATATGCCCCAATTGCCAAAATTTCAGTCATTAATTTAAATGCCCTGTTGGCCAGTAGTTTCTGGCCTGATGGTAAGAGCAAACTCTTTTCTGTTCCCTTCGTTCTCACTTCACCTTGTGAAAATAACCATTGTATCTGGACTGTAAACACATCAGTCCAGCACTATTGAGTTTGTCATTTCCAATCCACTTCCCAGTGACAGCAATGCTACTTGATCTGCCCACTGTACTTTGACTAACAAATCACAGTTTTGAAAAATATATCCAGCATGCATTGATTGCTCTGACAGAGCTTATATGTAGTTCAGAGATACTGGTACCCCCAGGAGGAAAATAAAAACATCACTCACTGGTAACGTCTACAGATAAAATTGATGTCTTACTCTCAGCCACTTACTGATGACATTTTAACTGAACACACAGATGCCTTATCTCTGCCTCCAATAATAATTGCTAAATGCATACCCAGAAACATGTTGATTAAGAATAACCTCTCTGTCTGATAAACTTTTTCTCTACTTGTTCTTTTACTGTGATGCATCACATCTTTGTTCCCTGAGGACTTCAGCATTGCTAACTCTTGAAAATTCATTACAGATTTCAAGGTGGGTGGGTTGCTCTTTAATCTCCAGGTCTCACGGGGTGAAATGAAAGTGCAAGGATCTAAAAGAAAGCTCTTCATGGCTGCAGGAAAGGGTATGAAAATATATCTATTCTAAAGGCTCTAGGACTGGAAATCAGATGAAAAGCACTCAGAATATAATTTTGTGGTGTCAGGGAAAGCCTTTTAATTTTTCAGCAAAAGAGGTGAGGAGCCTGGGAGTGACATGAATGCAGGAAAACTTCAGGTCCATGACACTGGCACATAGGTCATGTGCTGCTGGTACCTAAGGAGGTAAGCCAAGCTTCAGAGAGCAACTTCACACTCTCCTTTGGAGGGCAGAGCTCTGTTTGCAGGCCAAGGACAAACTGGAACAGGATGCAGCTGAAAGTAAGATCCTGCTGCTCAGTCAGACAATGTTTACATACAAATGACTTGATGTTAAATATAAACTCTCAGGTGCACACTATAAGCAATGTGGCTAGACTAAAGGACCTCCAAGCTAATTGCACTTTAAGCCAAGGAAAAATATTTTTTAATTAACTATATAGGGTCTCCAGTCCTATTCTCAGACTCCTTCCACAGATGAGTGGCCTAACTAAAACAAATGATGTGACACAAAATAGGACCTAGAATGCTGCCCTGGGACTCTTGCATGGAGTTTCATCCCTGGTTCTGTTACTGACACAAACACCAACCATGGGCAAACTGCTTTTCCAAACGTGCCTCTCTTCCCACTTTTCTCTCCTTCCACCTCTCACCTAAGTTTTTTTGTCTATTTAGTTGAAACCTCTATATTCATAGCTATTTTTGTGCCGACCATTGCAAGGTAACTCAGTTTTCCTTTAAGGTTGCTAGAGCTGTCAATTGCTGGCTGTTAAAATATTATCAGCCAACACCCTTGTGCCATTGCAAATCCTGAGATTAGTTTAAGAACCATGAGACCTCAGGAGCTGAGTGGCAGGTTTGCGCCTTTCTCAGAATAACATTTGGGTTCCTTGTGTACCCTCACAGCCTGACATGGAACCACCCATCCTAGTAGGGCCCCCAGCTCAAGGACTGAGCAGGATCAGCTATAGCCCTGACAGCTCATTCTCACTTGCTTTTAACAACACACATATTACTGGGTGATTTCCAGGCAATCCAGCCTAGTACGTCACCAGCCTTACTATTAGAAAGATGTTTTTAAGATCCAGTGTAAACAGTCTAAGTTCACTACTTTGTACAGTTGAAGAGCATTACTTCTTGGCCTATTTACTATGGACAAGGGAACAAATTATTCTTTTCATATTTGAAACAGTCTCTTACGTATCTAAAGACTGTTTTCATGTTTCCTCTCGGTTTTCTTCTCTCTGGCATAAACAACTCAAATATTTTAAACTTTCTCAAGATTACTTTTATTCAGTGTTCTCTTTACTCCTGCTCCTCTTTTCTGCTGTCTCCCCTACTTGAGCCACATCTTTCCAGAAAACCATTGCCCAAGATTGTGCATATTACACTCTATATGAATTTTCTTCAGAGCTAAATGTAGCAGAAAACTTCACATCTTACTGATTATATTCTTCCTTATCCATTCCAGTTTGATGATGATGATTATATACTGCACAATCTTGACTCTATTGACTTGTGCTCAGCTTATGACCTCTAAAGAACCCATATACATTCTTACAGGACTCCCCCTAAACAAGCTGCTTTCCTCCCAGAATTGTGCGGTGAATTACTATCACCCTAGAAACAAGCAAGCAAGAATTGCAAAAAGTGAAGAGTCAATGAGAGTTAAAGACCAGACGCTCTTCTGTCATGCATAAACTTGCATACATCCACTGACTTTATTGTGGTTGTGTTGATAAAAATCAGCATAATATGGGCTTACAACAATTTTTTTCCACCTGTCAGCAATAGATGTAGCAATCTGATTACTTATCTTGACATTTTGAGGCTGAGCATTTTGATTTTACTCATTAATGAAGGGATAAGAACAAACTGTACTTCGTTCTGCTGAAACATCTGTAATTATTGCCTCCTTCAGAGAGTACAATACTCTGCTATATATACATATTATTCATCTGGAAAAAGGAGGACTTGAAATGCAGGAAAAATTTCTCTTTATAAAGGATTCCCTTTTGCCTTTTAGTCTGATAATAATTTTCAGCTGCTTATCTAAACCATCATTACAAAATTTCTCTTAGGTGTAAAGACTGCATTAAAAGTATTTGGTCATTAAGAAGGGTCCAAAAGAGTCACTCAGGGAGACTCACGTCACTTAAAATGAACATAACACTTATGCCAAGATCAGGCAGCAGTTCTTCCATAGGTAGAAACTCAGTCACAAACACAAAAGTTTCAGAATGGAAAGGAAGGTATGACTGGAGGGGGAGAGAGAAACAGACAGAAGAATAAGAAGCGGGGATTATGGAACTGCAGAGCAAGGTTACGGAGCTCTGCTTTATATGCAAAACGTTATTTTCTGGATCACAAACAATATACACAAAATGTACCTCTGGCAAGTCTGGCTTTGGAAAGTGGCATTTATGCAGCTGACAACTCCAGCTAGCAGTGACCTTGCTGCATAGAGGAGACATTTTCACCACCCTGTATTATGCTTCAGCAGCTCTTCTAGTGCAGCAGATGCAAAGCTCTACACGCATTTCACTTGTCTGTCTCCTCTGTCCCATCTCATCCTTCCTGCAGTTATTCATCATCACTTTCAGTTAATTGTGTTGAATCTGCTTCACTGTCAAGGTCATTAACAGTAAAATTCCACTGTCAAGGGAGAAGGTTGCCTGGAAGGTAGGTAGCACAAGAGCAAAACTTGCTCTTAGGTTTTTAAGGCATAAACGTGATATAGATCAAGAAAGCCAATATGTCCATGTGCAGGGCTGCTGAATTTATTTTTTTTTTTAATTTACGAATGCAGGTGCTGCCATCATGTATATCATGAAGTATTACATGCTTCACTGTAATCTAAAGGCATTTGCTCTCTGGGGTATACCTGAAATCTTACCTAGAAAGCATCCCTCTTATAGCTGCAAAAGCAAAACAGGAGATGAAGGTACTTTTGCTGCCAAGGACTCTATGGAAAAGGTCAATTTTCTTTTTAACTCTATCTCAAGGAAAATCCTTTGCTTCAGTGATTTCAGTGTCTTTGTTAAGATCGTAATTCTCTCATCTCTTTGACTCCCAGTTTCCTCCAGCACTATGAGGGAATGCTTATGCCTCTGGAAACCATTTTAATCTCATAAGAGATGTGATTCTCTGTTCTTTATACATTATTTCACCTTGAAAAAAATCTCACATTTGTCCTGATATTCATCCACACTGATGCGATTTCCTTCTTCCTTCCTTCTTATACCTGACCTCTTCCAATCACTTTGCTTGATAAAGAATTATGTTAAAACAGAGGCATTAAATAGTATAATGGCATTTCTTCACTAGCTCTATCAGGATTAGAATTTCATGTCATGTGACTAATAAGATACTTGTCCTCCACATCCTGTTCTCAACCCTCAAGGTCTGAATAAAGTAAGTAAGGTCTGAACAAGTAAAAAACACCAACAATATTCATTAACAGCCTTCAGTGAAAACAGTGACTAATTTGCAAGATGGGCCCATGCTGTAGAATGGAGAGAAATTATGATGTATCACCACTGATATATTGATAATAATTTAGCAGGGAACTTTGTCAAAAACTTCGAAACATTTTCAGAGTGAAGTTTTCTACACTCAACTGCTTTAGGAGGGAAAGAGAGTGCTGTAATAGAAAAATCCTTTAATTAATTACTTCCATTTAACCTTAGAGGCAAGAACAAGGCCAGCATCTCTTGGTTAACAAACTTTAAAAGAAATATCCTCCCCTCGCAATGCTTAGACTTTGTCCTTGATTTTAGTGTTTGTGATAATACCACAAAAGTCATGGCCACTTTAAATCATGCATGCCAAAAATTTCAGAGTGTGAAGTCCACAGATTTCCTCCCCCAGGAAACATTTAATAGTTACCTGACACTTGGTCTACTCTGGTTCATTGCAAAGGCAAATGCATTCTCTTCAAAAGGTAATTTTATGAGTCCCTGGAGAAAATACATCTCTGGTAGCCATACTAGTGCAGTAGCCAGAAAGGAGCTAACTCCATCCAAGAAAGGGATCAGGTTATCCTAGCCCTCTATTTAATTTGAAGACGGAATTTTAACAAGTGCTCCTGGGAACTCCCTCCAGCATAACAATGAACAAGAAAGATTGCCAAGGCAGACCAGTGTATAAACACTCAGGCTCAGAACAAAGCACAGACTGTTATGCAAACCACATAGCAAGGGCAAAAGTAGATTATTAAAAATCAATTTCTCCCTGGGGTCACCTAACTTCCACCCAGATACTCCTTCCAAAGTATTTCTGCGTTACTGGGAAACTGTTTGATGCTGAGCATTATATACAATCAGAACAACTTTCCATTGCCACTACCAAAGAAGTTGCTTATTGTTCTGGTGTAATACATGTCATCTACTACTATTTTATATAGAAAAGTCCATCAAAGAGCACATGGCTGCAGGTTTAGTGAGTGTGTGCATCTACTCTGGTCCAACTAAATTTTACTGTTTGTAAACAGAGGGTTTCTGTATTAATTTATTACAGCTTGGAAAGCTGTAGCACTGAAATAGAAGGGCTCACAGGGACAATGAGATAACTTCCTTCTAACACTGAAGCCCTGCATATTTCTTGTGGCATAAGCTACTACCCTGACTGGCTTTAATGTCAAAGACAACTCAGTCTATGAAACCTACTCAGGCGTTGGCTTCTCCTCTGGGGTAAATCCTGGTAGGGTTTATGGTAAGGGCTAAAACAAGACAAGGTATGTGACTCAGTGCTCCCATTCTAGCTGGCATCTCTATAGCTGAGTACCTGAGAACTGTACCTGTTTTGGCATGATCCCTGGGATGCTGTCCTTGGCATGTTCAGGGATGTAGAGTAATTTCAGGTGGTCATCATCAGAAAGAGCTTGTAAGATAGCAGTCACTTTCCTGGCCAGTTCTTCTTCTGTGTTAATCCTTTCATAATTGCCTTTGTTGATGTTCTTGGTGAGGTTGGATGCTATAACAGTCCCGAGGTCCACAAAGGCATAATTATGTGCCACAAGCTTGCCTACGCTTTGCAGTATCTGTGGCACCTGGGCGCGCAGGCTGGCAATGTGCTGAGCTACAGTCATGGCTTCACTGGCCTGGATGGTGATGTGTGGCTCCACCCCAGACACACTCCATACTTTTCCAGTGACTGGGCTGAGCACCACCTGGCTGGGGATGGAGGCATATAGGGAACTGTTGCCAACACGATAAATGCCCACTGAGAGGGATCCACCTACTGTGGGCTCACCAATAACTGTGGCCCGGTGCAGATCCTTCATAGAGCGAGTGAAAGCTTCAGCTGCTGAGCCACTCATGTGGCTTGTTAGGATGTAGATGTCCTTGAGGGAGCCATATCTCTTGCCAGTGAGCTGGGGGAGAGTCCACACCTCTGTGCTGCGGGAGGTACTACGATCAAAGACAGTGTAGAGGTGTTTCCGAGGCTCAGGCTCAAAGAAGTAAGAACAAAGTATTGGGATGGCAGTGGAGTAGCCACCTGTGTTGTACCTCATGTCAATAATCATGGCATCTGTGTCCACCAGCTTGTTCCATATCATCTGCAACAGCTGTGGCCCAATGGCCTTCACTGTTTCTGCCTCAGCCATCATATCAAAGCGAAGGTAACCCAGGTTTCCTGGCAACACCTCAATTTTGAAGAGTGCCTCAATGATGTAGCTCAGTTCTTCAGGGCTGGGAATCACGTTGGGAAGCTGTTCTTCTGGCACTGGTTCCACATCACTGTGAAAGACGTGAAGTCGATGGTCTCCAGAGGCCTCCTGCAAGTCACTGGTGAGTTGGGAAGCCAAAGTCTCAGAGTCTATAGCTGATCGATAACCTCCTTGGGCCCGTTTGGTGCTGAGCATAGCACTGGCCTTACCAGCCACTTCTGGGATGGCATAGTGAGCCTCTAGAAGCTGCCCAGTACCCTCCAAAAGTACTCCCATGTTCTTGTGGAAGGCTAGCACTTCTTCAGCCTTCTCCAGTGCATCCTCAGCCAACACTATGGCATCAGGAACAACTCCTCCACCCATCCAGCTTTCCCCGTGGTTGTCAATGAAGGTGATAACAGGAACTGTGATAGTTAGGCCACGGGTTACTCCTGGCTCAGACTGCAGCAGAGGGAAGGTACGGGTGTGTGAGAGGCTTCCTGCTGTGATCTCACCAATCAGTGTGGCACGGCCCAGGGACTGCATGAGGTAAGCAAACTCCTCAGCAGCTGTAGCCGTGTGGTGGCTGGTGAGCAGGTAGATGCCACGCTGAGCCCCATAGGACTGGCCCAGCAGTTCTGCCTGGCTGTTGTGCTCCTGTGTGTGGTTGGTGCACCTGTCATAGGTCGTGAAGAGATGGACAGGACTGGTGACAGGGTCTTGGAAATAGGACAGTAGCACAGGCACAGCAGAGGAGGAAGGGCCTCCAGGGTTGTAACGTAGGTCTATGATCAAGTTCTCTGTATTTTGAAGGGGCTCCCACACTTTGTGTACAATGTAAGGTCCCAGCTTAGCAAGCACAGAGGCATCTGCAAACTCATCAAAGCGCATGTAGCCAACATTGCCTGGCAACACCGACACCTTGAAGACAGTATCCACCAAGGCGTGCAGCAGCTGCTCATTGTCGGGTAAGTCAGCTGCCATCGCAATTGGCTTCTCGTCTGGGGGATCGGCAGCTTCACCTGGCATCATGACTCGGACCATCAGGCGGGGGTCTTCAGACAAGATCTGCAGCTCAGTGTTGAGTTTGGTGGCCAAGTCCTCTGATGACTGCACAGAAGAGAAGTCAGAGGTGGTGAGGTGCTGCAGTAGTGCAGGCACTCTCTCCACTAAGCTGTAATAGTCCCTTAATATGTTTGTGAGGCGGCTTATGGTGCCAGGCACTGCTCTGCGCACTGCCAGGATGTCCAGGGATTTCTGCAAGGCTTGCTCTGCCTCAGTAGCCACACATGGCATCACCCCACTCACTTCCCAGCTCTGTCCACCCCCACTCAAGGGGCTCACAGATCGTGACACAGGAACCATCATATAGAAATTGGAAGGACCAATACGCAGCTTCTGGATGTCCAGTGAGCCCCCAGCTGTCTTCTCTCCAACAGTGATAGCCCTGTTCATGTGCTTCAGAATGTAAGCCACATCTTCAGCCACTCCTGTGGTGTGGCGGCTGATCAAAACAATGACATCCTTGTCTTTGCTGTACCTTTCTCCCAACACCTTTGGCAGCGTCCATATCTCTGTGGTGGTGTTGGAGGGACGGTTGTATACAGTCTCAACATGCAGCATCTTGTCTTCTTCATGCAAGTATGAGATGATGAAGGGAAGGCCAGAAATCTGTCCCCCCGTGCTGTGACGAAGATCTATCACCAGGGCAGATGTCCCTATCAGTGTCTTCCACACCTTGTCCACCAGAAAAGCTCCAACTTTCTCCACAACTTCCTGTCCTATGATATAATCAATCCTCAGGTAGCCAACATTGCCCTCCAGCTTGTCATACATGACCACATGCTCAAGAAGACTCAGGAGTTGTTCACGGGTAGGAGAAACCTCAGCTTCTTGTTTGGGAGCTGCATGTGGTAATGGCTCATAGGAAATCACCAGTCTTGGGTCATTCAGAGCACCCTGCACTCCAGCTGTCAAGACACTGGCCAGCATTTTTGGATCTGAGATGTCCAGGATCTCCCCGCTCTTGATAGCTTGTTCAATGGCTTCTTGCATTCCCACTAGGTTTTCAGGATAGCAGTAATTGTCTAGAAGGACTTTAGCCATGTCCAGCACTAGAGTTGGCTGAAAGATCTCCTCAGCAGGTATGCTACATATAATCAGTGCTGAAAACAGCAAGAATTGTATCCCGATCATTTTGTCTTTGTTTGGAATGATAAAAGAAGTCAGAAGCTCTTATTGATCAAGATGAACATAGCTCTCCAATGACTCTGAATTGCACTGAAGTCTCTGTGTTGAATCCAGGTGCACTGAACAGATCTTTTATCTTCATTAAACCCTTAATCTCATTAAAATGGAGTGCATCATCCAAAGTGCACCAATAGACGAAGTTCAGCTCCTTACTACTTCACAGGCCTCTTATGAAACAGTAATAAACTTCAATTATAAGGAGGATCTTTCTAGAGTTAATAATTTCCAAAAGGTAATGCATTGCCTGTTACAAATAGGTCCTGCCTTATCCAGGATCCAGTGGATTGCTTAAATGCAAAACTGATTTTAACCACAGTTAGAACAGCAATCATCCTGCCTTTTACCATTATTTATGAATAGCTTATACCAGGAGATTCTTCAGTGACTCAGTTGTATCAATATTTAATATTTTTTCAAAAGTTGTAGACAATACATTGTCTTTGGTGCTTTTTAGTCTGAGCTGCAAAGGAATGTTCTTGCATTCTGCAACTAACGGCTCCAAACAAGGAACTCCAGACACTTAGCACAGCTCATAAAATCCAAGGTAATGACAGCTTGTTAATTTCTATGCTGAGAATTGCCAGCATTTTAAACAGGACTTTGAAACACATTTGCCTCAACATAATACAGCTAAATCTGAGGTGACTTTAATCTTCACAATTTGCACTCAATTAGGATTTACTTGTAATACCATTGGGTAACATATGGTCATGTCTGATGACAGCTCCCAGCCAATAGACTTTAGGCTCAACATACCAAAATAGAACGTGGGGGGGTTGTTTTCTTCTGCTCACAATGTATTGAGACCCTATTGTATTAAGAGTTTGAAAGAGGATCAGAATATGCACGATGCAGGCTGTACCCACTCTGAGGTCCTTTAAGGCATGCCAAAGTCATATAAGAACAGATTCTTGGCTTCAAGTTTGAAATGAGCTGCTACCCCAGCCATTCTGTTTGCTGGAGGTAGCAACAAGAATAGACTTGGAAATCTGTGAAGAGCACGTTTTTGTACTGCTGTCAAAATCTTGTTACATATGAATACATGTGGAGGGAAGGGTCTAAAGATGGTCTAAGCCTGGCTGGGTGCACTCTGTTGGTGTCATGTGTGAGTGTTTTGAATGAAGCCTGCCACTCACAACTTAAACTTACAGCGCAAAGGGTGTTACAGATGTTGTATACAAGGTGTTAACAGTCAACTCATCTTATGCAGAATGTAACAGACGTAGATGAATTGCCATGAAGATCATAGTCAAAAAGAAGACAGAAATAGACAGCAACTGACTATTTTTAATCAGGGTATGTGCTAGATATCAGATGTGCCTTCCATACCTAAATGAGGTCTATTTATCACTGATGAACTCTTTACATTACAATTTTTTCCCTACCATTTAAGGAAGTATTTCCACAGATTCACAATATTCTTCTCCAGTGCGGCCTTATCTAGAGGTTAAAAATCACAAAATGGCACTTTCCTGCCTGTGATTGTTGTATAATAATATGATTAGGAAAAAAACCCTTTTCTTTATTTTTCTGTCTTTTATTTTGCATTTTATCACAGTCTAAAGATTTTCATATCAGAAATGCTGGAAACTGTAGTTGAGGTTCTTATGAAGCAAAGATTTTGAGAAATAAATACAGGATTGTAATTAGATATGGCAATACTCCACAGCTCAATTTATTCTTCAAGTTATGCATATTCATTTTCATGTTTTTTATCACAACTACATAGAAACAAAACCAGTTTCACAATGTAAATGTAAAATAAATTATTTTTCCCAACACACACATCTTAAAATGCTAGAATAGTAGAAGAAAATATTATTTCACATTGTTCAGTGATCCATTTCTCGTGAAATTAAATATGAATATTCAGTATGGATTTCCTGAATTCAATATGGCATGTAACATTCACTGCTATCTTCATAATTCTTTATAGGCGGTGTTGGAAGGAAAAAATTCTTTCTTGTGTGATGTGAATTCTTTAAATTTTGGAGAATGGCTATTTGCTTACTCATTTTGAGACATGTATAGCTTAAATTTTTATCAAACATGTTGTTTTATGCAAGTCTGTTCATTGAACTCTGAGTAACCAGATCCAAAATTTAACTCTACCATCAATTTTAATTTATAATATAACCCAAGCCAAATTCTTATTTTGATTTTAGTTTTGAGCAGAGCTAAATAGCTAAGGCCTAGTTTTAGCTTTTATAACCCATAAAACTTTATGATCCTTTAAAATCTGTCCACAAGTATTTCATTTTCAGACTTCCTGTGGGTATGAACTTCCCACATACTCTGAAAAGAGGGGTTTTTTTAAACTGTCTCAGACTAGTCTGCATATATGGTCTGCATCACGCAGGTCACGTGCTAAAAATATTCCATAAGGGCAAGATTAAATGTTTTGCTATATATTTATTGCTTTATATATTTTGCTCCGATACTCTCCAGTTCTCCTGTGCAGCTGATCCCACCATTCCCTCCTCAGACTGATGTAGATATTTGTTCCCTGATAAGCCGCAGTAGCAGGAGGCTCATCTGAAGGTGGCAGCAAGAGCAGCTTTTTCACTAACAGAGATGCCAATAGGATAAAGGTGAAATTTGGAAATAAATTACTTTTGTTTTTTTAGTAAAATCCTACTTTAAATTATATGTATGAATTAGAATTAATGTAAAGGTGATATCTGACTCCTAAATACTGTGAGGCAGGTTTTATTAGCTCAAGCACAGGACTATGCTAATGAAATACTTAATGATTCCAGGACTTCAGTAAGTATTTCTAGACAAACCTTCACTGCCTTTTATAGATGTACAAGTCTGGGTCAGTACTACTTCATGGCTGTCTGTGACAGGCATGACTGGATTGCATAGGTATGGTCTAAGACTCTTTTTTCTGTTTTGTTCTCGTACTGTTTAGTACAAATGAAACCTTATCCCTGAGCAGGCTTTCTAGGCCTCTCAGAAATAAAAAGAATTAATAATATCACCATTAGATTCCTTTCTAATTCCCATGCCAAAAAAATTAATATTAGATTGCTGTCCCTAAGATTTTCAGTTCTTATGCTGTATAAACATGTATAGAATAAAGTTGGAAGCTTTCTTTCTCATTCTTTTAATATTGAAATCTGTCCATTTTATGAAAACGGAAAGAGCATTCTGAGTTCTTCAATTTCTAATAAGAAAAACTTAAATCCAAAATGTGTTGGATTTTGATTTTCTGTTAATATTCTTCCCTTCTGATTTTACATTGATCAAGAAAAAGAAAAAAAAAAGAATGAGAAGATGATTTATACTTTTAATGAAATATTGTGTGACAGTAGAAAAAGTGTATTTCCATTTTGAAATCTCTCTAATTTCAGCCAGGAGAGGTGGAGAGTCATCACACCTCATGGAGCACAACTGTGATAAACTCACGTTGACCATCTCATCTGAACAGATGCACTGCCATATTCTAGATAAGCAGAAGATTCAGGAGGGCAGCGGGAAAACGCCTTTCAGATATGCAACCTGAACTAGTTCAGAAACATACTTTTGAATGTGCAGTCCTTGGAGCATAGATATATTATACGTTTGCATTATATTGTGTATATGGTCTACATCCTACATTTCTGATAGATTTACATGTTTGTTCAGCATGGTACACCAAGCAGAGTTAGCTGATCATAAATACTGACTATTAAATACTGTATCGAGCCCTCCTATCCTGAGGTCATTATTTGAAACAGCCATAACCAGTCACCCACGGCAGGCTTTGTTTAGTGGCCATTGCGAGCGGCTGCCACCAAACTGAGCCGGTTCCTACCGATGGTTCTGCTGAGGGCCTGATGCCTCTAATGACTCGTCCTGGCACTGCTGCCCACAATGCTGATGTATGGAAGTGCCCTGCACATCCCAGCGGAGCAGCTGTTGGCACCTTTATCTGTGCAGTCGTGAAGAACTAGGTTTCTCCCTGGATTCTGGATCAGAAGCTTTGGTTGCTGACCCAGTAACAAGGGCCAGGCTGCTGGGATGCCAGGCTTTGGTGTGCTGGGCCATTGTCAAGGCTTTCGTGAGGGCTAAGGGAGGGCGTGCCAGCCTCTGGCTAAACCAAACACCTCAGCAAAGGGACGGACGTGGGGAGTCTCCTTTGCCAGGGCTACACTGAAACCATTCTCCTGTGAGGCTTTTAGCTGAATTATGACTGATGGTCCACTAGAAGCTTTAAGGGAGGTGACAAAAAAGAAACAGGTGCAGCTCAGCGGTACGACGTGTTCCTGAGGCAGCCAGGAGGCAGCAGCCAGGGCAGAGAAGGCAGTGGGGCACAGCTCGGAGACACGGAGAGGGCAAAAGAGGCTGTGGGCAGCCCAGAGCGAGATGGCAGGAGACACCTTTATGCTGAGAGGCTTTAAGGTACTATCGGAGGGAGAGTAAGAAAACGTGTGGAGGCGGCAGTGGCGCAGGGAACCGAGCTGGCGCAGCAGCGCCTCATCCTGGAGGTGGCCCCGGGGCAGCACGGACCCGCCGACAGCAGGCCCGGCCGTGCCACTGAGGCAGGGCTTGGAGAAAGCCCTGAAAGCTGAGGGGAGGCCGAGGATGGCTCTGAGGCGGTCGGTGGGCTCCAGTGGGAGCCGGGGCGCTGCAGAGCAGGTTTGCACCTCGGACAGGCAGAGCCTCCCACCTGGCAGACGAAGGGCAGAGCTCTGAGCCCCACGCAGTCTGCCGAGGGACCTGCCCTGTTTTTGACTCTGCTGAACACACAGCAAATGATACACTGGGGAGTTAACACGGGAGAAGAGACCTGGTGAGTAGTCACATGCAATGTCTCGTTAGCTGTTCAGAGCAGCCGGAGAGGATGCAGAGTAGTTACGCCATCCGAGGACAGGGTCTTGCCTCACAGATGTTGCTCACTTACTGTGTTGACTTTACCAGCTTGTTATGTATTTCTATCTGTACCTTGCAAGTCTTTTCAGTAACAAACCCATTCAGTGCTGCCTGTGCGGAGCTACAGCAAGGTAGTGATACTTCCTGGAGCTCACAGTGTGTGTCTGTGTAGGCCTGCATGGTGCATGGCCAGACACCTGTGTATATTACCTGTGTGGTGATGGCCAGGCTCTGAGGAGGCTGGAAAGAAGACTCAGCTGTGGTCTGGGAGTGGAGTTAACTATGTAGGGCACAGCTGTGTCTGAAATGACGTGTTTACTTGAGAGGCAGTCTAAAATCTTTTATGCTGAACATCAGGAATTGTTAATTTAGCTTAACATTTCTATATTGACAGGATCTTTACAGTATAAAGACAGCTAAGCAGACACCAGCCAAACACCTCCAGATTCAGATAAAGCTATTGCCTCTTCACCTATAGAACTGAATAGTGAAAATGGAGATATTTTTTAGTGATACAGATACTGTGTTGTTAAGTTGCATCAGCTGCTCTTCTGTGTTGGGATATGACATGGAGTGAGATCAGACGACTCTGATGTGTCTGCTGTGCAAACAGACAAGGTGGGAAGCTATATAAAAATAGCACCAGCTGTATCTTCTGTCCAGCTTCCACCAGCTTACCATGTTTATCTATTCAGACTGAAGTGCTATAGGTTAGCTGTAAAATTGGCTGTGGACTCAGCTGGTAATTCTGATGTTACTGGACAGTTACACAGACAGGTAGCGGTCCTGAGAAGGAGGTAACGTGTCAGCCTTGTGTTTATGTTAAACCAAAAAGTTTTCATTTTAACTCTGCATCTGCTGAACAGTGCCAGAACAAGCCCCAGCCTGTTCCCCAGTAACAGCAAGCTCCTGGTCAATATTCATAATCCAGTGATGAGAGAGGAATCTCTCTGTGTGCAGTGGTGCCCAGCTTGAAGGAGGGAACAAGGTTCTTACCTGCTTTTTGCAGCCTCTGTACTCTCTAGGATCATCGTGACCACCTGCCTGACTTGTTGCATCCCAAGGCAGTTGAGACATGAGGGACCTCAAACATTTATTTAAGATTAAATATGCAAAACTACATAAATCAAGCTGCTCAATGTAAAGCAAAACATCAATTTGACATGCACTTCAGCCATGCTGAGGGCAGTAGCAGCTGTAGTCACTACTGGTTTCTCATTTCTTCTTGACCCTGCTCATCACCCTATGGAAAGATTCATGTTTCATTTTACTACTGTGCCAACCAAAATGTTCAGGCAATGGGAATATGATCGTTAAAGCTGGCTGGAAACTCAACTGATTTTTTCATTGAAATACAAAAGCGACTTGTAGTCTAGTTTTGTGATGGGATCTGTAGATCTTCTCTGGAATTCTGATAGCATAGCTAGGATCTTATGCTTTGAGCCAAAAATGGCTTGGGTTTTTTTTTTCCCCCTCTCCAAATAAGGGAAATAAAGGTTGATGTTTGATTTCAGAATGTGGAAAAAAAAAAATCAACTGACTCTTGAGAATTTCTCTCTGTGAAGACGTGGGAACTGGTTTTCCCCTTCCCCATTTTTTCATTTAATTATGGATAAAGTCGTGTATTCAGTGAAGTCAGAATATAACTAGGGCGTTGTGTTTAGATGACTGAAGGGCACATAGCTACAATCGCCTTGACACAACTGTGAGTATGTTTTCTAATGTGATCACACCAACTCCTTGTTTGGCGGTTTCTGTCACTTGATGAAGAGAAATTTTGCAAAATGTCAGGAGCTTAGGAGCCATGAAAAAAAATAGGGAGAAAATACAGGGGGCTCTGACCAGAGGAAGACATAACAATGATTGTAAGATGACAGAAGCCAGTGGGGAGTGGTAAAATTATTACTGCCGTGGGAAGCTTAAGAGGTTAATGACATGCAGCTTGGGATGGATGCAGTTTGCATGGACCCAGATCTCGGATCTGATCCAATTGCAGACCAATTCTAAAGAAATAGCCTATGAATCAATTCAAGGATTCTCATGGTTTGTGATCTCACTGGCAGTTCTTGATGGAATTACAACTGCCCTGCTCCACTCACCTGCTATTTGCTCTGTATTAAGTTAACCACAGTAAATAAACTGTGTATCAGATTTCAAGCTGACCTGTTCATACCAAATGAATTAGTCTTGCCCACAGGCTGTCCTAATTCAAAACATATGTATTGATTTAAATTCTGTTGCTTCCATACATTAATGTACTGTTTAGTTTTTTACCTCATCAATATTCTTCACCATTTGAATGGATGTATAGTTTGTTATGGATTTGATTCAGAAGTGTTCTCTGATAGATAGTTGTTTGGTTTTTTGTGTGTGAGTGTGTAGAAGACGGTGAAGGAGTAGAAGTGAGGTGTACTCTGGTGGCATTGTACAGCACTTACATCTGTCACCTGCAACCAACAGAAGACAATTTGTCCTTTTACAGGCAAAGCCTTCATGAGTATCAAAGGAAGTTTAATTGCACAAAAGATGGTGTCCTTGTTTAGTGAAAATTTAACTGAAGTCAAGAGAAATATTGTATGATAGTGTATTTCTCATAGAGCAGTATAAGTCTCATAGAACACAGAAGTTTTCCATTTTTCCCAGACTTCTAAGGGGTGAAACAATTTTGTATGTAAAATAAAATTTTTCCTCAGAAGAATTAAAAAAAAATTCAGAACCATATGTCAGATTCTCAACAACATATTTAGGTCTCTAAATAAGTATCCTGGGCTTTTCAAAAGTGCTGAGCTCTGCCAACCCCCACTGCTCTTAGGATACAGCTTCTAAGGCTGGACATCATTTGACTGCATGTTCTTGCAAAGAAATACTAAGAATATGCAGTAGGTCAAAGTGGCTCCTTATCTTTGTGCAGTGATAAGGGCTGCTGTTCCTCCTAGGAAACAGTGTCTTAGAAGCGGAAGGCTGCACTTCTTATCATTCAAGTATGTGCCATAAAGGGGTAAAAATAGGGACATTGAGGATAAGAAAGCTGAAACTTAGGCACCTGCTACCCACAGAAGGAAATTTGGGAATGAAATAAGACTGAGAGTCTCTTCTGTTTCGAATACGGCAAATCTTCACTTACAGGAACACATAATTTGCCTGTAAAAGCCTCTGAGATTACTGATATGAGAAAAGGCTTCCTGGATTTAGATTCCTGACTTTATCATGCAGACTACATTCCATTTACTGAGTTTTGCAGAAGTTGAAAATGTCAGAGTTGACTGAGAGAATTAGATTTCAATAGTTGTTTAACATTTGCAGGACATCCTAAACCCCCATTGAAAATCCTTTAGTTTGTGACCTAAGTAGAATCCGTTTAACAGAAAGTTTGAAATAAGGCATTCACATTGTATCACTGTTGCCAAATAATGCATAATTCATTCAATCTCACAATATTTTAATCCGGTATTCACTTTGCCATGATATATAATGCAGGCTATTTACAATTATTGCCTTTCTTTAAATGCCAGTTTTCCTTTAAAACAAGCAGCAACAAGAACAACAACCAGCCCCATATCCTCCTCTAAACCTTGTTTGCAAGGGTTTTCATTTGCATCACTATTGTACAGATTTGAACAAGACAGAAAAAGGGGATATTCCTATTCTTAGAGATTCTGCCTTGCATACTACCTGCAGCCACATTCTGCCACTTTCATCCCTTCATAGTTATATATCAAAGTGGGCACACCAGCATCATCCTTATAAAGAATGGAGATTGAATCCAGTTTGGTTGGAACACAACAGGCCTTGGAGGCTTTCTTTGGGTTTTGGAGATGCACCAGAGTTTGGACAATAGCATGTTTTGTTGGGGTAACATTATCTGTCAGAGGGAAGAAGCAACCTCCTTTACACTCAAAAGCCTCATAATCTTTCGGTGCAATGATCCAGGAATCCCAGCCAATCTCTTCAAAGTTCACATGGAGGGAAGTTCTCCTGCAGTGGTTGGCTCCAATGCTTCTCTTGCTTCTGGAGGAATGCTGGTGGGGCCCAGTGATGGCCTTTTCCTCTCCCTGTTGTTCTTCTTCAGATGAAGTGTTGTTCTTTCCTAATTTCTTTAGCACACTTTCTTGTTCATGAACAATCATCTCCCGGAGCTCCACTTTGGTCTCTTTTGTCCCATTGCTGCGGTCATTGGAGAACACTATTAACAGGGGCAGATTTTTAGTGTCAGGGGTAACACTGATATCCAGCTTCCCACAAGTAAAACCACCCAGAGTTTTTCTCTCTATAACAACCTCTAGCTTGTTTTTAGTCTTCAGTTTGTCTGCCCTGACCCATCTTTTCACAGCGCTGGACACTTCAAACATCTCCCAACCACAGTCCTGGATATTATGGGAGACAAGGATTGATTTGGTACTTTCTGGGTTTTCCCAGGGGCCATCATCTAGAACGTCATAAATTACCATGTTTCCTTCCAGCCTAGAGAGAGACCCAATTTCCCTGTGACAGGAGATATAAATTCGCAGTTCAGCTCTGGTGATTTCCTCATATTGTGGAATAGAGATGTTGAAGAACAAAATGTGTTTCTGAAATGGATTTTCTTCTGGTGAATCTAAAGAAACAACATCTGCAATAGGAAATTAAAACATGTGGTTACAGTGCTTTTGACTGTCCAAGTAACTTGATTTTAAAAGACTTAGGATATATTTTGGGGGTAAAATAAGAGCATGGTGACATAGCATTAAAAAAAAATAAAACCTGTCTTCTGGCCAAGTTTCAAGGGCAGAAGGTGAAAAGAGGAAATGGAAGTCCCTGGTGTTGGTAGTATTTTACCAAGATTGCATGGAGGTGAGCATAAAGAGGCTGCCTAGAACAAGCTGTGTATTGTGCTGGTCAGTATTAAGTACATAAATAAGGCATGTGCAGAGTTTTCAGATTTAGCAATTTGCTAAAGACATTTTTACACAAATTATTCCTAAAAAACCCTGTGAATTTCCTACTCTTATCATCATGCAGCAGGATGAACTGCTCTCATACCCGTATTTAAGTGTCTTTAAGAACTAGCTGTGCTGAGGCTTTTGTTGTTGTCTTCAGATAACTTTGAAAGCATCTTGGACTGGGAGTTTGGGGAAATAGAAAAGTTTTTGAAACTCCTGAACTGAAGCTTCAGGGTCTATCTAAATTGGGATTTGGTGATAAACAGCCTTTCATGCCCAGGTCCCAGTCCATTCCAGGCTGGACTCACTGAGCTTGTGTGGGTTTGTTCATATGTACATTTGTTGTCTGCAAATCCATGTGCTGTACCAGCAACTCTGCCTTGGGACGGGCAGGTATTTGACTGGAAGATCAGACTGGTAGTGTTTAAAAGTCATCACTGATGTCTATTTAATGCTCAATGTAAACTAACTGCTTAATCATGATTGGGTTTTAGGGCAATTTTAATTGGCTATTGCTGCCGGGACTTCAGAGCATTTACCCAGTAAAGTAGTCAGAGCGGAGAGCGAGATATGGAAACTATAACCAAGGTCATATTGCTAAGACTTCTTTCTATTTCAGGACTAGGGGCACTAATTTTGGAATCTGGAGTTCTCTGTAGTGCTGTTACCTGTGTATGTCTATTTTTCATATGAGCAGAAACTTCATTTCTCCCTGTTTCATTTTGATCACAAGGATTGCATTTGCTTCTAACTTTTTTACTCTTTCTGGAGCTTTTAAAAGTCTATTTAATGTTACATAGACAGAGATTTTGAATTTTTTCAGCTGGGACAAGCATGACTACCCACTTCCATACAGATCTTTATCTAACCCAGAATTCTGGAGGAGCAGTACTGTTCCTTGCTTAGATCCAGAGACACATGTCTCTGTTGCAGTTTTTAAATATGTACAGAGCCCACCAGAAAGAAGAGCTCTCTAGCATCGTTCTCGATTAGAGGTGATCAAAAGTTTGCATTCTAACATAAAAACTCAGTTCCAAATATCTAGGATTGAGAAACATACTTCACATAAAACCTGTTATTTGGTGCTTCATGTCAGTTGAAGCACTTGAGAAGAGAACACTGCATAGTGAAAAGAAGAAAACTAAAAGTAATTGTATTTTGTAAAGATTGAAACAAAAAACAGAGCAAGAATAAATTCCAAAATTTTAATATTTAATTTCTAAAGAATCTGTGGAATTTAAGAACTCAGTTTCTTCTGAATTTCAAAAGATTCTGAGTATTTACTGTCCATGTACTTCTTAAAAAATTCTAGTCCACATGTTTAGGACTTCTCCTACCTTCAGTACTGAAGCTCCTTACAATATTGGATGCAGGGATGGAGGACTTGTCTGCAGCATATCTGTTGTATAAATCAATCATGAACTGTGGAGGTTCTTCTTTGGTCTTCATTTGTGAGGGGACTCTTGACAAATTCAAACTCCTTAGTAAATCCGTCTTCATATTCTCCAGGAAAGATTTAAAGTTGAAATGGGTCTCATCTTCTACTTCCCCAGGGTCATGAAAGTGTGCATCAGACTTTCCCACAGCTGATAGCCTGTCCCAGTCTTCCAAAGGTTTGCCTCTTGTCAAACAAGCAATGATGTTGAAAACAGACAGTGCAGCTAATACTCCAAAATAATGCATTTCTTCTATATTTACTTTCTGGTGGAGAGACAAGAGGACAAGGGTATTTTAGCAGATTAACAGTCTTCTTTCAATACAGACAGAGGAAAGAAGATGTAAGGCAAACAACTGGAATGCCCTTTGCAAATCCCTTTCTTGTGTTCTTTTTGCAGTCTGCTTCAAACCCCAGCCTCTTGTCAGTTGTCAAGCAGATTGGTCGTACACTTGCCCTTATCAGAGTCATTGATGCCATGCTTCAGCTTCTGTTATCTAGCAAAGCTCTTAGTTAATGAAGATTCTGTAAACATCTGACAAACACATGTGGCTGGTGGGAAGGACACTGTATATTGTAAAGAATCAACATTTCACTTTAGGGTCATCTTTGCTTAATTACATTCTTCTATCATTTCCTTGCCAACTGAGAGAGAAGCTTTCTTAGGGACGTAGAAGATTACACTACTTTCAGCAAGACTAGAAAATACAGATCTAGAACAAAATCACTCTATTAGCTATTAGCAAATAACACCTCACAAATCTTTTTTACAGTCCCTTCACTTGCAATCAGAAAATGCTCGATTGTTTGATGGAGACCTGTGATTCTGCAAGACATGATCTCATGACAATACAAACAACCTTAAAACTTCTTTCCATTTATCAGCCAAGGGCTATTGTTTGTACACAGTGAAATATCTGTTTTGTGTCAAGTTTGCTTCATGTTGTTTCAGGCTTGTCCATTTTCAGTTTGATTCCTTTGGTGTATGGGAATTTAAGCTTGTTTTTATAGTATCTTATGTAATATATTTCATAGATTCATGATGGTCAATCCAGTCCAAGAACAAGCAGGCATTTTTTCAGTGACCTCAAAATGAAGACAGAAATAGGCCTTCTAAGGCCACATGGAAAGTAAAAAAGCTTTTTGAAGATACAGAAGATTATTTATGAAGATACTGTACCATGAGAAGAACAGGCCAAGGCAAATGAATTTCTCATGATACAGAAGAAAAAAACCCAGCTTTATTTATCTTAATGTATTATGATTTAATCTAATGATACATAATTGCTTTGTCTGTACTATTAATGTATCATTTTTTCTAAGCACAACTCAATTCATACTGTACACATGCCAGAAAGTCTGAATAGTATTATGAGCTTTTACATTAACAAAAATCTCATTGCAGTCAAGATTTTCCCCCTTTTGGCCATTCCTCTCCAGTTTTCTAGCAGTGCATACACAGCATTTAAAGTGATCCCAGACTCCTGAAATGCTTGCTTATGTGTCTGTTCAAGTGATAACTGGGATCCAAGATCCTGGTTAATTACATTCCTATGACATGAAGTCAAAAAGGATTACTGGCATTGATCGTGGGCTCCTGCATGGCAAGACTTATGTTTTACCCAAGACCTGTGTGTTCCCTACCTGCAGGCAGGGTCCAATTACTTGTGTTTGGCTAAACATAAGTTTTTAAATGTCTCCAGACTTTATCTGAACATGTCAAAGAATCAAAGATTTCTTCCATTTTTGTAGCACTTACTCTAAAAGATTATCACCTAGAGTTAAAAAACCCTTGGTGCTTTATTTGTTATTTAATTGTATCTGACTTTACCTTCTAGAGAGGAACTCGTGTAACTTTCTGGCTAGTTTAAGGAGTCCCATAGCACTGACATTTTCTCCCTGTCAAAGTGCTTGTACAGTGTAATCAAGTTACTTCTCAGTTTGCTTTCTGATAAAATAAACAGATTGTTCTTTTTAATCACAAAAGACATTTTCTCTACCTGTTTTTGTTTCTTTTTTGTGTCTCTTTCAGAATTTGAATGTCTTTTTGAAAAGGTGAACCCTAGGGCTATACATAGTTTTTTAATGGCAATCCACCAGTGCCACATGCAGAAATAAAATATCCTTTCCTTGTGTGGTTCACTGCTCCAGTGTGTATCTTTTCAAAACTTTCACTGGCTGTCATTACATAGCATAATTCTGGATGCTCATACTGCATCATAAATCCATGATATCCACAACATTTTTTAAAGAGTTTTGACTTTCAAGGATGCAGTCTTGTACTCAGTAGAAACAACCTCCATTCCTTGTGCCTAGGTACCTGAAATTCTGCATCTGTCTACTTTAAAATGAATTTTAATTACATAAAGTGCAGCTAGATCAAGTGATCGATATAAATACCTCTCTCGTCCTGCAAATGCTGTGGAGGTTGCTATATACAGCCTTCTAGTTCATACATAAAGATGTCAAATAGTGTCAGGCCAAGTGTCAGCTTTGCAGAAACTTTACAATGAACAGTTAAACTCATTTCTTTTGAAAGCTGTTCTTTGGCAGTAAGACAGTTGTTAATTCATGTGATACACAAATATATTAATATTGTCCAGTGGTTTATTTTAATTTTGCAGTCTTGTGCAAGTGAATTGAAATACTCCACAAAAATCTAGGTACATTGTTGTGGCGGCTGTTACCTCTGGAAATTAAACTGTGGCCTGAAAGAATGAAATTGGATTTGTTTTAGAAAAAAAGTCCTAACACTTTGCTGGCTAATATCAGCTGTTTTCATGTTTTATCTGTCTTTACTCATACCATTTTAATAGATCCTAAGTTCTTTTAGGATTAGTTAGTGGAATTATCTTGACCTATGTTTATCAACAGTAACTTGCTCTAGAAACTCAAACATTGAGCAGAATGGTTTATAGGATGTTCACAGAAATAAAAAGATCTGTTGGAATCAAGAGACTAAGTGTGTCAGTGTCCTCTGGCAGCAGCTTGACTGCATTTGTGACATGTCAAATGCAGTTTCTCTTTCTAGAGGAAGATTAGACATCCAAATACCAAAGGTCCAGAAAGGAGTAACTTAAACCACTAAAAAAGTAGTGGTTGAAAGCCTTTTTTGCATTAAAGAATTGGCCAGTACCACTAAACTCCAAATGAAATAAGCTTTACTAATAAGAGATGTGTATTGCTTGTGTAGTAAGGGTATGTTTTGAGAGCAATGACACTTACAGGTATAGCATACATCGTTTTGCCAACAGAACATTAAATGCAGTGTTAACCTCTCAGAGTTTTACAGGTGTGCTTATGAGTGTAGGAATAGCATTTTTCCTTATGTCCTGTAGACCTTATAAAAGGTCATAGCATGGTATCTCTTCCCTAATTGCTTGCATCAGCACATCTTGGAAAGAATATTTTTACCTAAGGACTAATTTAAGATATAGCAAATATTTCTTAAGGAAAACAAAATGCAATAGATGAGGATATAAACACACTAGGTTAATATGTCAGGCTGTTCAGAGCTAGTGCTAAATGGGAGAAAGACTAGAAAAGTGTAGATTTTCATAGAGAGCAGAAATAACAAGGTCATAAGATACTTTGAAAAATGTTATGCTTATGGCTGTTCTGTAGGAATGATGACTTTCTGAGAACTTTTGAATTTTTCATTATACGTTAGCATCTGCATTACTTTGGCAACTGTAGTTGAGTTTCTCATTATTTATAAAAATACAAGACTGTACATTTTTTAAGGGAGATCTCTAACAGCAACAGTACACAAAGGTTTTTTCCAATTGTTCTAGTGTAAATTACTGTAGTAATTTACAAAGTACAGAAGTATTTTGGGAGCAGAAGAACTGCCTAGCTGGATCCATAACCTCTTGTTAGTTGTTACTGGCAGTCACTACAGGGTGCCTTAGGACCATCTGCTTCTTAGTCAGAGCTGGTTAGGAGGAATTAGCAAGAGCTGCTGTGAGAGTAACCTTGCAAAGACTCCCATGCGTGCTGAAGCTTTTATGTAGGTTAGCAGGAAGCACCATGTTTACACACCTCTGTTGTCTGGGAATCTGCACCACCTGAGTATGGGATATTGATGGCAGAAGATACCTAGCACCTTAGCAGGTTAGGAGTCTTCCAGTCAGTCATTCATCAGAAGGAAATGTGTGTAGTGTTCTTCCCTTAAACAAAGCAACTCTTAATAGAACAAGATAGGGAATAAGGTTAGACAATTTCTTGAGGAGGAAACACTCCGTATCTTGCACACTGTGCTACCTCACAGACTTCAGATATTTCTTCCACTCTTGGTCTCTTCACGCTATTGTACAGCAGGTGGGTGAAAATGAAGTATGTGGCAAGTGTGTCCTAGAACACAGGGACACTAAGAGGATTGACAAACACCATGATGGGAACACCAGCTCTTAAAAGACTGCTGCAGTTACAAGGGCTACCATAAAGGTATCAACAGGGGATTATGTAGGAGTTAGAGGGATGCAGAAACTTTATTTCTATAAGGATGTCTAATGGAACCACTGCCAAATGTTTCCCATTTTGATGTTCATTATTTGAAAAGAAAGTTAATGAAAGTTCTGGAAAGAGTTCAGAAGAGAGCTGTGAGAAATTGTTTTAAGGCTTAGAATAAGAAATCAATCTATTTAAATCTTAGCCAAAATGTAATTTGACCCTATTCTCTATACTAAAAATACACAGTGAAAGTATTTTGGATAATAGATAAAAGGGATCTAATAAAATAGATTACAGTAAGATCCATTGAATTGAAGCTAAAGCTCATCAAATTCAGTCTGGGATTAAGCCACTGCATATGAACAAAGAGCACTAACTTTTGGAACAACCACTTGTAGTCCAGTAGAGATATTCTATCACATGAAATCTTTAAAGCCAAATTTATGCATGTTTTTCAAAGATATTCCCAAGCTCAAAACAGAAGTTCCATAATGCATGGTGCAGAAACTGCTGAGCAAGATTCTTTGATCTGTGCTATGCAGGAGGTCGGTCTAGATGATCATAGTATTTTCTTCTGTCTTTAATCTATTGAAGTGCATTATGACAAGCTTAACATGTATTTACATGTTTCCATCTAGTTTAAAGAATGTAAAAGAGTACATTTATAGAAAGACAATTCAAGTATTTTTAGATACTACCGTACCTTTAATTTATTAGCTTTTGTTAAAAGCATGTAACAATCTAGAGGATATAAAGTATAATTTACGAAAATATAAATCTTGGTTATTTTATTTTTAGTATTTCAACATATTACTATATTGTATGTGTTACTCGGAGAGTATGTTTAACAACCTGAAATTATCCAGCAAACCAAAAATGTGGGATATTACATGTCTTTTGCAGAACAAATTATGTATGAAGGGTAACCAAAAATGGCTATATTAACATATTGTTTATATGAAAACTTATGCAGTGAACTATACTTGCATCCTGAAGAAAATATACATTTTAAGCCCTTTATTACAGCACTTTTCAGTATAAATATGCATATTAAGAGTATGAGTGTTTTAGGCAAAAATTTTTGATTTGTGTACAAAACTGATATTCTAAAATAAACCTGCCTTTGCAAGTTCACTTTCCATCTTCTTGGTTAACTGAAGAGAAAAAAGAGCCAGGAAATAGCATATAAAAACATATTTTAGTCCTTTGATTATGGAAAACTTTACTCTTAAATTTCTCACTAAGCACCAGGTGTCTTGGCTAGGTGGGTTAGGAAGATATCTCTAGCAGTACTGAGTTCCTGGAAGATGAAAATGAAAGACAAATGATGACAGTACGACATATCCTTCAAGGCGAGCACCTGTATTGTTTTAGTCTCTCCACGTGCTTTCTCTAGAGGAATTGTAGACTTTCATTTGTTCATCGACACAAGCAGATTCATTTCTCATTTACAACTTCCCAGAGTAGTCGGGCAGGATACATGGGCCTTGTTAAAGGTGTTTTTGTGGGAACTTATCGGCAGGCACAAGTTTCAACTGACATATTGGGATACACCTTTAAAACAACATTTTTGTTCTCATCCAAGAACAGGACACTGAGTGAGCTCATTTTGTCAGGAACGCAGCAGGGTTCTGGGATGCCAGGAATGATTCCTACTGCTTTGACGATGCTCTGAATTGTAGCATGATTTGACGGCCGGACAATCTGGAACAGAGAAGAAAATAGTTATATCTTCATTTATGAGCAGTCACTTTCCCAAGTGAACTTGGAAAATGACAACAATTATGGGTTTTTTGTTTCTCAATAAAGTGAATATATGTGATTGAGTAACAGGGCCATGCAGCACAGTCAGTCCCTCACACTTCCAACTTTCCAGAGCAGGGTGTATCCAACAGATAAGTTGTGTTCCTTAGGCTGCCTTCATAAATACCAGAGGAGGGCACTGGTGGCACAGCCAGCAGCCAGAGGCCTGAAGAAAGAATATTCCTGAATGTACTTGCTAGGTGCTGGAGGCAGACATGCAGGAGAAGAAGACTAAGCTGGAGCATACTTCTCAGTTTCTAGATGTCATATTTTGTTTTCTTAACCTCTTGTCTCACTTGGAAAATTTGCTACTGGAAGAATTTCCAAAATAACTTTTCCTATGTTCCAACAGAATTTCTCCTCATGCATGCTAACCTGGAATTAGTTACTTTTTTCTGGAATAATGACTCTCTTTCAAAAGAGCAGAGTACTCCAGAAGTAGCATCCACAGGAGGGAGTTAGTATAGAATAGTCAACAGCCTGACAGCTTTTCTGATCGTAATCCCGTGACAAATACTTAATATCTGTGGTCTTTGCTTCCCTCTGCCTTCCTCACCAGGCTTTTTTTTTTTTCCCCGATCTAGCCTCAAACTGGGAGAAAGGGAAAAAAGTCTGGGACATCAGGAAAAGTATAAAGTGAGGATTCACAGCTGTTTTACATATATTAGCTGATAACCTGTTCAGGGTACTGAGACACAATTTAAATTCTGTTGATTTTTGGAGGCAGCTAACCACACAAGGACAAACATTTGAGAAGAGGAAGCAGTCATTTGGCATTACAGCAGTGAGAACAAGAAAGCAATAGTGTGGTAGTAAGCCCACCACTGAGGCTGAAGCTTGAGAGACTCCTGTTCAGTTGTCATGCTTGAATGCTGTCCCAGCAAATGAGTACAATAACAGTAGGAAAACTGTATTAGTCCTATCAGACTTTTTGCTACAGTTTCACAAGTTTTTTCATATCTGCACATATCTGGTATATGTGGCACATGGAATGTTTCATCACTATTGGTACACAGCTGTATATCAGGTGGAAAATGACATCTGTGGGACAACAAATAGAGACTTTGCACACTTTCACATGGAAATAGATACTTAAGTGAGAAGAATTATCATCTCCTATATCTTCTCTATTTTTCAAATATATAAATATATGCAAAATAGGATTTTCCATTTCAACATGAAAAGCTATGTAGTCCATGGATAGAGCAAACCAGCTGTTTTTCAGGATAATTCAGTTTTGATACATTTGCATTACGTGTAACATATCAGCAAATCAGATCCAAATCTTAATTCCCATTAAGGCTTTCAGATCTTCCTTAACTAAGCCATTACAAGGAGAAATTGTGAAATCTGTCCTTGGCCCTTTGGGCCTTCAAGACAGCATCCCTATGGCCAAGTCCCAACAAGTGACCAATCCTGCACAACGCCTTTCTGTAATTAGCATACTTAGCATAATTAGCGACAGCTTGCTCTCTCTTGCCCTTGTTCATCTTTAGATTTCAAAGGTGTCCACAGACAAGTAGCAGTGAAGTAGTCTCACAGCTGCTGTGTGAAGTACAAATCAGCTTCTACTCACATTGATCATATCAGCAAATATGGACAGCAAGAGAGACAGGAGATATGCATTTAAGCAACTGCAGAGTTTAGAAATTTAAAGAATTAGAGCTTCTGGGATCAAGCGCCTAATTTAATCTTTATGAAAAACCTTCTGAAGTGTTCCTAACACCTGTGTTATTTGATATTGTTATTTGAAACAGTCACAGATCACAATGCGCTGCTGAAATAGCATTTATTGTCCCCATGCAGCAGATAGTCATAATTGCCCTCAGGGCCAGTTACTGACTCACAGGATTCTTGGCTATGAACCTGCAGAAGATCCTACTAGGATCTTCTCCAGCTGTGCAGACCCTAGTATCTGCAAGGAACAAACAGACGTGAACAAAGTCTAGGGTGAGCAGCTGTCTCCCAAGACAACAGCACTAATTAGGTTTCTAATGCCTGAAAGTGGATACATTATGCACAAAAATGCTCAGAAAGAAAAATGCTTATGACAGACCAGTACTCTGTACAGAATCTGGCTGCCTGAGCCCTATATCCACAGCAGAGCCAGACAGCACACCTATCCCACATCCAGCCAGGCTCCGAATTTTTCCAGCCCTTCTGGAAACCTGGCGTCAGTGTTCAGTGATCATGAGCTAGGCTTCACGTTTGAATTTGTACCAATGTGCTAAAGTAGAAAGCTTGAAATAATGATTTGAATGCCCAGTAGTGATAGCACTAAGGAAGTGCTAATGTTTTAAATGCTGGCTGCTACATTATATACAGCAGACCTGGTTCTACCACATGCAGGACTGGAATTACTTTGGCAAATGCAGCACTGCAGCCAGCCATATAATCTAGTCTTCCTCCTCATGGTTCATGGAATAAGAAATTCAGCAGTAAGGAAGGTGAACTTGCTATGACAAGATTTGTACTCAAGCTGCTGTTTATCTAAATCAAGAATTGCAGTTGTTAAAGGAGATGTGCAGAATGATGTACTGATATTTAAGAAAAAAAAAAAATCACACAATGTGATAACTTGCCAGGTATGTAATTCTATCTCCACAGTTCTAAAAAAGTACCTTGCAAATAAGATGTCTGTTGTCCATCTTAGGTTGACTGTGTAGCTCCAGTCTTCATAAATAGCTTTAATCTGGATTCTGACTTAGAAGGGCCAAGATCACATGCATACTTTCCTGACTTAGGGCATTTGTGCAAGAACAAAAGGTATTTCTTCCTCCATAGCATTTAGCCCTTCTTATGCTCTGAATCTTCATTCATGCTGGTGTCCTAGCTATCTCTTCTTTTTGAAAGTCATTAAAGAAGTTACACCTGTGAATCTGCCTCTTCTTTTCCTCCTCTTAAAAATATAAAGCTAACAAATAGTAGATGCCTTCCAAAGCAACCCCAATCAATCAATGTATATCAAACCCCAACTTCCCAAATCTATGTATCTGTGATTTAGTTTCTCTGTTTTTTGGTGGGGTCTTTTTCCCACTTGTTTTGGTTTTTCGGCATCAAGATACTAGTGAAAGGAAATCTTTATTATATAACAAGTAATATTCATATATAAGATAGTAAATAAGTGAGCAATATAAACTTGTTTAACTATGCAAGCTAGAAATGAATCCACTCTCTTCTCCCTGTCAGCTTTTGTGTAATGCTGTTTTGCTCACAAGAAGCCAGATGTGTTAAATGCATCTTTTTTGGATGGTGGGGTTGTTGTTGGATTGCAGTTTTTTTGTTTCAGGTTTATATTGTTGTTGTTGTGTATGAATGGTGCATTAGACTGTGAGTCTATGGCAAAGGACCCATATTTCTAGGCTGTGTTTTGTTTTGGATAAATTAAATGGTGATTAAGTTGCATGATCTCTTTATATTACAACAACAACAACAACAAAGTGAAGTAGTATGTTAGTCTGTGAAAGCTTTAATTTTTGCCAGACCACGTATCAGTTTATGTACAGATGGGTCAGCACTGGCCAGCTACACAAGAATATGTGGTCAGATTTGTACACCCTACCGTGAAGTCTGGATTTCCACTGTTTCTGGACTTTAAACTAGCCTGCATATCTGCTCTTCCTGAAACTATACTACTTGTTTCAACAAAAACATACATCAATCTCCCTGTATGTAAAGTAAGGCAGACTCCTGTTTCAGAGCCTTGAAATTCTCTCCTGTAAAACACTATACATTATTTATGTGCTGAATGACCACATGCAATAATGTCAGTAGAATAAATAATCAGACCATTTGTAGGTAGAATTGCTAAATAATTATAGTTTCCAAATATGCAGATTATGCAGTGCTTCAAATCCTCTCCTCTGCCATTACTTGGAAGTCCTATAAAATCCTGATAATTCTTGTCCAATGTCTACTTCTTGCCATTGAGCATAGAGTGAGAGTGGGCCAAATGTTTGCCTCTCCTCTGCAAATTTCACACTGCTTCTACAGGAGGATTCAGTATCCTTGCTTTAAAGTGCTAGAGACAGTTCTGTGGCATTTCCAGCCGCATAAGGTAAATCAACTTTTTTGTTCCAGCAGGGTTATCTAACATATTTAGACTTTTAATACACAAATATCATCTTGATCAGCATTATTGTTTTTAAAAGTGACTAGCAGTTTCTGAAAGTAAAAAATACCTCAGTGTCACCACTCTGCATTTTTTTCTAAGGTCTTACAAGTGCAATCCAGAAATACTCTGATAGAGTAGCTAGTTTTATTATTAGCATATAGAATTTTATACTTCTGTTAATACAGTAGTTTGATGATTTAGTGTGTATAACCATATTTTCATAAGCTGCATAAGTCTTTTTATGTTATGGTTTCAAGATCTAAGATGAGAAATTGTGAGATAAATCTGAGATATTTTTCTTATTCTTCAGATTACATTTAAAAAAACTTGAAATCTTTTTGCAGTCTGATGAATAAGTTGATGGAAACATATTGTTTTAATTATTTAGGTTGAACAAGGCAACAAAACACACAAAAAAAGTAAAAATTGGAAGGAAAATCTGACTAAAGAGGAGTTGGATAAGCAGAAGAGTAGGCCTACTGTTTGCAAGCTGGCAAGAATAAAATGGCATACTACCTTGGGCATTGGAAATTCACATGCACCTGCACAGTAGTAGGCATCAAATGATTTGGGAGATATGATCCATTCATTCCAGCCAATATCAGCAAAGTCAACTTTCATGTATCTTCTTGAACAAATCCTTGGCTCATTCCATTGTTTTCGCCTTGCTTTCTTCATTGTTTTCTCATCAAAATTTAGCACCTGAGACTTTGTAAGTGTTTCTGTATTTTCTTGCCCTTTTCTCCTTCGATCTTTGCGTGATGCTTTTGGTTTCAAGGATCTGTAGGCATTTTCCCATATGTCATGTTTGTTGTATTTATTGTTGTTGTAATCTACTTCTGGCAACTCATTGTTCTGAATAGAGCTAGCGAGGTACGTATCCCTCCTAACTCGAGTATCAGTGGAAGCATTAGGGGATAGATTTGGGTCCCCATCATTGGAAGGGAATGGATCATAACGCTGTAGGGTGCCTGCCACACTGTTAGGTTCAGAGATTGCAAGATCATTGGCATAAACTAGTATATAAGGTAAATGACTGGCAACCTGTTCAGGGAAGCCCTGGTGTTTCTCCCCAGAATCAAGCTCGGCACAGAGAATGAGCTCTCCAGCTCGTTTTGATTCTTTTATGATGTGTGAAATGTCCTTTGCATGCCAAGCCCCTCGCCTTTGAAGAAGCACAGTGATGTTCCCCTTCACTAGTCCATAGGCAGAATTCTGGTGAATGCTTTGGAAAATGAGGTTGAGCCGTAGGACTGGAGGCAGGTGAAGGAGGCGGCAGGATGAGTTCTTGGACCGCTTACAAAACACTTCCCGGTGCCGAGGGCGTTTATCAGCATAGAAGTGAAAAGTGGCAGCAAGGATCATTTCTGAATCCTGCATGGATGTCAGATTGAAGCAGTACAAGGGCTTCTGGGCCAAGAATTCTGCAAGAGAGCAAGGATAATATGGATATATATCTGAGACCAAAAATGGTAGTCAAACTCTTATTTCCATTTAAGTGAATTAACAAATTTTACTTTTCACTTATATGAAATCATTTCGTTTAGTGAACTTGTCACTTCAGCTTAAAACTATGGCGAATAAGAGGAGGGAAAAACATTTTAACTATTTAATAACAATATTAGAATAACATTGAGAGTGTCCAACATACTGGGCATCTTTTGTACATATGAGGCATAAAAGTTTTCCCAGAGATGTTTAGTTCCAGACTGCCTTTCATTCTAGCAGAAACCAGGTTTACAGTTAGTATTCAAGATGTTCTAATCTAAAGCTGACTGCAGATTCCTGAAAGATGTCTGTGTGTTAACTCTGGGGGCAACAACTCATAATCTGTAAATAGGGCACAAGAGGCATATCACAAGGGGACTGGGAGTAAGCAGTATGACAATTTGGGGGATCATTACTCTTAGGAGCCATCCTCCTTTCCAGTACACATCACGTAGGAGCTTTGTTTAAAGCGCAGTAAAGCATACTTGTTTTCTAAGGCTTGTGTTTTGATCTGGTTTAAGTTAGCAACAAATGCTGTTGAATAGGAGCTGACTCTTAGAATTCAAACTCCGTTTGAAACAGCATCTTTTAGCTAGTTGAACGGTTTGTGCTCATCTTACATCTTTATCCTCCTCTCAAGGAAGACAAGCAATTTTATACTAATAAATGTTTACACCATGTTTATTTAAACAGTAGAAACATCTCTTAGTGTGTTAAAATGTAATCCCAGCATCAAAAGACAATGTCTTAACAGTCTATAGTTGTGAAAAGCTGCTTTTTAAAAATTTATTTTCACTCGGTCGACAGTATATAGGAAAGTGGTGGCAGAGCTAAGAAGTGATTCCTATTCTCCCAAGCTCAGACTGCTACTTAGAATGCATCAAAGGATTACAGTGGGTAAGTTTGCATCTTTAATTAACCCAAGTGGACCAACCCTCTGGCAGCCCTTTTGACATACCTGAAAATTCTCTGGCAGAAGGAAGAAAAAAACCACCCCAAACCAAACAAAAACCAACCAACGTAACAGCCAGGCTTCCCAGAAACACTTAGGTTTGTTTTTCAGTGCACTATGGATGACGAGCCACAGAAATATTGGCAACAACAGAAAGGCAGTACTGTTAACTGCCACCTGTTGGAACATTCTTCCTTTTAAGCATAGTTTCATTTGAAAGAGGGAAATTAATAGTGGTACATCTTACTAAATTGGTGCTTGCTATCTCCCAGTTAATGCTGGATAGAACCGTCATTTGGCCTAAAGCAACAGCAGGTTAGAATGATCATTAATCCCAGGCCCACACAGGCAGTCTGAGAGTACAAATGTTCAAGTATGCAATTTCCATCTACACCATCTGTATTTTGTTCCTGATACAGTGAAGTGGAACAGCTTGCACTGATGCCCACATAATGGTTTCAATGGCAGGGAGACTAACAGAAACAGTATTCTGTGAAAAGAACCTATTTGTGTCTGTCAGTTCAGGACAGGATTCCTGTTAGTAAACTTTTAATCAACACTATTCATATGAACAGGTGCTCATACTATGAAAAAACTGAAGGGTTTAGGTTTTAATCAAGTCTTTGAGGCACAGAAATTTCACAAGACTACTAGATTATTTCTCAGGCCAAGGAAGAACGTAATTAAAGTACTTCCTTTAGAACACCAGGCTTTATTAATGCGTGTTCATTTCGGAAGGCAGATTTTAAAAAATAAGTCTTATCTACTGGTTTTCTCCACCTTAGCACCTTCAGCTCTATCGATACTGCTCTGAAGCATATGCGTTGTTGGGATAAAGACATTTCAAACACCAGCATCTCGCAGTTTCAGATGGGAAGGTAACTTGTAAAGATAGATCAGAGAAAGGAGGTTGAATTCATCTAAAATAATTCTATATGCTAAAGTGAAACCTTTAAAAGTCAAAAGTCTCTGTAGAACAGAATAAGAATCTGTGAATCTGCAGCTACTGAAAAGCCAGAAGCCAGGAAGTACAGACTTGTTAGGAATTTAGAAGACATGAGTTTTGGATGGAGCACTGTCATATTTCCATATTGCATAAATTCACTCAGGCTTTTACCAACCTGTCAACCATGCATTGTTAATCTTTATTTGGTTTTCTTGCACATACACATTATGATACAGTCTTAATTAAATGGCTGCTATTTTCTACTATTCAGGAAAGTTTTTGCTTTGTTTAGCACGGAGGATGTATCATGTTCAGGGAATGAGTCTGAGCTGCAAGAGTCAACTTATGGGGAAGTTTCATGGCTTAGGCAGCAAATTGCTACCATGAAGATTAATTCCCCCTAATCAGAGCAATTTAGGTGAAGTTGGACAATAACTTAATATTTCACATTAGGTCACAAACCAATTACGACTTGACACAGTAACTAATTTCAGCCAGTTGGTGCTGCTTTGTAAAGCTACAAAGTTCTGTGAAAACTGGAAAGCACCAACAGAAATAAAAAACCTGAGATAAAAGTTGTATTTGGAACACATGCAAACAGCACATGTATGTATATTTCAAGTAGCTCACATTGAATATGGAAAAGTATTATACATGCAGTAGCTCAGTCAACACCGCCTACACCCTCCAAGGAATAGGCAGGATGGCAATATAACTGGGTAGCAGAGACCTCAATAGTAAATATGACAAAGGACAGATGTCTGCACCAGCATTTTGCACCTCTGGAGCCCTCATCTTGACAATGGTAAGTAACACTGATGTTTGAGTGTTCCCTAACAAACAGCTTTAAACAGTAGTGTAGGAAAAGACAGTTACAGATTTTCTGGAAGATATGTGATTTTTTAAAAAAAGAATTAAGTCCATTGCTTGGGATAATTAAGAGAAAATTATTTTATGTGTAGTCTGTTTTTGTGATCTCAATAGGATCACAATTATTATCCATATTTTATCAAGAATGGATGTTCCACATGTCTTGTTAGAAAAACATTCCAATTTCTTCTTTCAGAAGAAAACACTAGAATTTCTCAGAGAATACAAACATGGTGCCAGAAAATGTTCTTCTCCCCTCCCTTGTCTTGCATCATTTTATGATTCGTTTCAGAGTGTTCATCACTAGCTTGATGAATGCAGTTTGTTGTTGTAACAAAGGAACATTGCTTCTGCTCTCATGCCATATTATTTGGGAAAGATGGGATCCAGTAGAGAAGGTACACAGATGGGACACTGGAGACAGGAGTTTTGGACACAGATGTGCCTTATTTGCATTGTAGGGAAAGACAAGTTACTTCCAGGCCTCTCTACCTTGATTTCATGGTCGGAAAAATGAGCGAAATAATATTGATTTGTATTTGGTCAGCACAGTCTACCTGTGGGTAGAAAATGCTGCTATTTTAGTGTTTTATAATAGAATTACAACTTAGATTACTTTGCTGCTAGTAACTTGTTCATCAGATTATTTGTAAAATTAAGAAAAAGAATATAGTGCAGTTCTTGCCTTGTTCCCAAATCTCTCTTGTGGTCCAGGGCCTTATTTGGGTGGCAGCCAGTATCAGCTGCTCAGATCACAGAAAAACAAGTGTTAGCAGGAGGCTATGGAACAACCATCTACAGTGGAACTTCTTTCCTAACCCTTGTTATGGCAACTGCTAGCTAATGATCTAGAGCATGACAATTTATTTTTCTCCAAAAAATCTGCAATTGCATTATATCGTAACTCCCAGATTTATAGACATTTTCATTAGCAACTTATTCTTCCATGGAGTCTCCTTCTCCTTGAATATGATTACTTTTTAGTATTACAGTTGACATAGGATAGAAATTAAGTTGGGGTGCACAAGAGACTATGAACTATTGTGCAATATTATAGTAATCATTCCCTAAAGCATTGTATGCTGCATTGTAGTCTATACATGAGACTTAAATGTAGAAGAAATAGATTAATGCAAAATTTGCTTTTGTGAGTTTCAATCCATCAAATGTGTCTAAGAAGAATGATGAATATTTCTGACAAGGTAACAATTCTGGAAACCTTGGTGAAGAATAACAAATTTAATGACTATTAACTATGCAAACTTCCTTTTTATTATTTTATGTAGTATTAGGATCATGAAAGTGTAGTTTTGACGCAGTAAATATGTTTCTCCACCCTCACAATCAAGCCAAGTTAAAGTGGGGAGAGGGAGGTCAGATATTAGTGTTCTCAGGTTTAGGCAGTGCAAGGAATTTAGGATGCCGAGCAGTGTTAGGCGGTCCTGTAGGCGGCACTCCTCCTAACAGGAACTTCTCAGCCTGCCAGAAGAGCTGGAGGAGAGGACCACTGGCTGAAGCACTCGCTACTGGTTTTATGCTTCAAGTATTGCTGAAAAGATCTTTCGGCCCAGTGCGATGTGCGCTGGGAACGGCGTTTCTTTTGCAGCTGGTTTGCATCCACAGCAACGGAGGCTTTCCCAAGGGATATACTCCCGGAGAAGGGAAGGGAGCCGGGGAGGTGGGAAGCCGTCCGCAAAGCGGCGGGGAGACACCCTGTCCGTGTAGTTATCAAGGGTCCCCTCAGCATTCCCCCAGCGTGACACCCCCCGCAGTCAATGGCAACCTCGACGCAAGCCCGTGACTTTAAAGCGAAAGAGGAGCGAGGGGGCTCCAGCGGTGCCCCCCGCGCCCGGCCCGTCTTACCCGGCCTGGCTTTGAAGCTGCGGACCGTGTTGCCGTCGCCGGGCCGGCTCCCTTCCCGGTTGTACTTCTCGTAGAGCTTAAGCATGTGGACAGCTACCATGTCCTGAGCGATGCTGCCCAGCCCAGGGGGCGGCGAAGAGCCGCCGCGGGGGTCGCGCCGGGGGGCGGCCGGGTCCCGGGCGGCCGGCGGCTGGACAGGGCAGGCGGGCTGGCTGCCGGCGTCCTCCCCCGTAGGCGAGCGGCAGCCCCCATGGCCCAGGGCCCACAGCAGGAGGCAGCAGGTCAGGCGGGCGGCCATCGGGGGATGCTGCGGGCGGCCGGGCGCGGAGCGGCGGCGACTCGGTCGCTGCCTGCGTCTGGGTCTCCCGGTTGGCCCTGCCGCACCGGGGCGAGGGGGCGGCGGGGCCAGGGAGGAGGAGGGAGGGTGGGGGCGGCCCCCCCCC
>WBMZ01012148.1:0-31682 GCA_013400975.1 Atrichornis clamosus | reverse complement strand
GGGGGGGCGCAAAGAAAGAGGAGATATTTAGAAATAAACTTAATTTTAAACCTTTTTGCAGTATTGGGGTTGCCCAGATTCAAGCATTCTGATTTAACAAAATTGTGATGAAGCCAGATGATGCTCAAAAAACCCCAGAATCACAATTTGTAACATTTTTCAATTTAGTAACTTGCTTTCTACAGATACTGTTGTAAGTACCTGGATTCTGATCCTTTGGTTTACATATTGTAATCTCATTTATTTCTCCTATAAAATTATCTTCTTACTAATCAAAGGCAGCATTTTCATCTCAAACTTGGGAAACTAAATTTAGTAACTTTTAAATAACATCCTTCATGTTTCTAAGGCTTTAGTCTGCAAATTAGAATTATCTGCCTATTCAGACAGCATTAGCTAACATCACATTCCAAGTCATATGCATCATACCTGCTTGTAAATCTATCAGACTACTCCTTTGTATATATAAGCTTAATTTTTGTTGACAGGGCTAAATTGGAATTTAACTTGTAGCAGGAGTGCATTTAAATGTAAATTTACTTTTTTCCAGCAACAGATTTTCCAAACTTTGCATGAGAAACCTGAATTTAATCAAGATATTTGCACATACAATTTCCTGTGAAAAATAATCATGAAGGTAAATTTAGCAAGCAAGTTATTTCCATTTGGTTGCAAGTGTCTGTGTACATACAATCTGGCTAGGTAAAGCTTTGCACATGTATGCAATCCAAGTAGGAAAACTGCGTTGAAAACTGGTAAAAAGGTTAGGTTTCAAGAGCTAAAACTGTTTGAAAGATTAGAATACTAAAGAAAATAATACTTAAGATAGCAGTGTGTTTTAGAATTACCTCATCACACATTTGTATCCACTTATAAAAGCAAAAGCCACTGAGCAAAGCAAAGAGTAAAAAGGAAGATAGCTAGGTTTTTGTTTCCTTTTGTTAAAGATATTACTGTAGTATTGTCAGTGTGGAAACTACTGTCAAAAACAGAGAAAAGTTATGGAGAAAGCACCACTTTATGATTCTAGGAGTCCAGAGAGACATTCCCCCTCTACCAGTTGAAGATGAAATGCTTCTGATTACATGTTAGAAACTGGAGATGCCAGTAAAGATTTGAAAGAATTCTAAGGTAAACAATTTCTTTGTAAAGTCTATTAGCAGATAAGATAAAAACCTGAGCAGACACTTGCAATATCTGGGACTTGTAAAAAAGTGTATTTGCCATGAAAGTTCTAATAATATGTTTGCTTTCTAAACCAGCAACTCACTATGAGTTTAAATAAGATTGTATTTAATACAGTGTTAATGCAAGTGAGTGGTAAGAAAATCATCTGGACAGAGAAACAAAGTGGCCAGAGCCAATATTCTTTCCAGATGACCATGCCAGCCCACGGCTCACTTCACACCAGCTTCCCAGAAACTGCTTGAGAGGCCTGACAAAAAGCAACCGAGGAATACTGATAAGGAGTGACAAAAATGTAATGAATCTTCAGATATTTAGACACATCAACTATTTCTCTCATTATCTCCTAAACTGGTGCTTACAAACAATGAAAATCATTAACAATTAACATAGAAATGAATTGCTAAAGACATTAGGTTTGTTACATCTCTGAAACAGTCTCCTAGATTTAATTCTAGGAAGATGATCTTTCTATGGAAAGACACTGGCTGCCAAATCATTTCCATCCTTTCTTTGCTTGCACTTCTATATATAAGTGTATACAGGAAGACTTCACCATAAATATTAGTAGTGAAATCCTCAGTGTCACAGCTTTAACTGATAATGTGGTTGAAAGAGGGTATTATTTTCCACATCAAGGCCATAAAATATATGATGGGCTTTTCACCTGAATTTGAGCCTATAGTTCAGAATAAACATGGAGGTATTACTTTAATACTAAAATAATGTAAGCAGAACTCATTCCATACTCTCAGATGTAATTAAGGCTTTTTAAGTATTTGACATGCACTGTTTTGGAGGTGTTTTTGTATCATACTTCAGGTATAAACTAAGATACTATGAATTCAAGTCTACACCACACAACAGCTCATCTCCGTGGCTGCAGGTAGTAACCCTATGCATTTCTCCCAGCCTTCTGCATATATCACCTTGTTCAATAATAATGTACTGCATATCTTTTTTACTTTTCTGATTTGGTTGCTGAGTTATGGAAAGCCACTAAGTGTAAACCATTACCAATTTTATTCCTTTATAGCCTTTCCTTAGCACCCTCCCTTTGGAGATTTACACATTTAAAACAAAAGATGTCCTAGGTTAATAATCTTTTTCATTCCTAGGAGTAAGCAGTGATGCCACTGGTTTTGCTATAGAAGTAGAGCAACAACATCTGAGACACTGTCATGCAGGTCTGAAGTTTTCTTTTTACTTTTACAGCATAACAGGTGCTACCTGCAAAAGAAGGAGGTTGAACACTTCTGATTTGTTCTTTTCTTCTGGTACAGAAAATGACAATCCCCACATTCCTATTGGCCTAGAAGCTTACATGCCTGAAAACGTGACCAGTTTCTCCACCAACACCAATTTCATTTACTAGAACTGAAAAACTTTTCTCTTACCACTGCCTTGCTGGGTGGGACCCTCCCCACAGCTCCATTAATGCAAGAAAACAAAAGAGAATGAATAAAAAGATAGTGGACGTTCTTGAGATTCAAGCTGCTATGGAGGTCATTAACAGCCACAAAGGTGGTGAAAAGTTGACTTAGCCAATGTAATACACTCAAATTACTACAAGAAGCTGAAAGCTATTGTTTCCTTGTAAGTAATGAGAACTTTCATGCAGGCAGAATGGCTTGTTAAGTCATTTGGTGCTGAGCACACAGTAGAAATAAAATTTTAAAATCCTATGCAGGATTGTTTGTAATATAGAGTTTAGGTAATAATATTAGTACTAAATAGAAAGAACTTTGCTGAGCTCCAGATATACATCACTGAGATCTGACAGCACACTGCTTGGGTGCAGAGTGCCTGCTGCATCTAAACCTCCAAAGCTGGGCTAATGATGGCTGAGGATCCAATAGCGAAGGGTTCATGATACTGAGTCATGTGCAACTCTGGCAGCAGAGTAGCCTGAAACAGAACTAGGAGCAAATAATTTTCCAAGGAAAAAATAAAATAATGAATGTATGTAGACTACGGATGAAGATATATTTGTTTAATCATGTTATGAACATGATTATGTTATTACCACAAAAACAGTGATACAGTTAAAGCAATAACATCATCCTTAACCATACAATAGTAGTAGAGACTTATTTATTACACTTTAACTATAGCAAGCCCTTAAGCATAACTATTAAACACACTCATTCAGCCATTACATACTCAAAAGAGAATTCAGAAGGAACTTAATGTTTAGGACCGAGAATATACATAAAATGAATCAAAACAAATGCAGTATGACCTGCAGTAAATCTACAAATTAGACAGCTACAGATCAGTTACTCTTTGGAAGTAAATGGGAAAATATCAGGGCAGTATGCATTATTGGAAAATGGATCTCAAAGCTTTTTGATACAATAATACACCAAAATAAGGACAGGGGAGTGCCTTTAGTCTAATTTTGAACTGAGAGTTCAAAATGAGATCCAAGATCCAAGACACGCAGAGGCAGTGAAGCTCCAGGCCTGACTGATGGTAACAAAGACAAGGGACACTGTCAGCAATAAGCAGAAATGAAAGTGATGGGTAAATTTTTCTTCCTCAGTGAAAAGCAAACCAAAAACCACCACAAATTTGTAAAGTATGCTAAAGCTCTGAAACTCAGACAGACTTGTGAATACTCACTGTCTCAGTTTGTGCATCCCTATTTAGAGCAAGTTAGGACAACATTTGCACAAACTACAACAAAGAACATATGACAACTGTATCTTACTGCATCTCAGGCTCCAAAATAACACTGTACTTTTGGAATAGATGGTGTAACTGGAAGTTACATCTTGGAGGAATATGGTAATTCTGAATAATGCTTGTTTAGACAGCAGAATACTGATAACTGAAAAGAAAAAACATCCAGTCCCAGAGCAGGAAATTAATGAGACAGTGATCTCTTATTAGAGTCGCTAAAAAAATTCAGAGAAGGGCTATCCTTTGTTAAACACCTTGCTTTAAAATAATAAAAAATAATCTATTCATTCCAGGAGAGAGGGGAACACTGTAAAATAACCACCTTAAAATACAATATAAAATTCTACTTTAACAACAGTAATAGGAATTACATCTCAGTGACATATTAGAATTGACCTCCACATAATTTGTTCTTCTATATTTGCTTTCTTCTGACTGTTGATTTCTCCTTAAAACCTTTTCCAGCTTTTTTTCCCTACAGGCTGCTATTCTCATTGTCTACTTCAGCATTTTATTCAATGCATGTAAAACTTTCAAATCCTATGCACAGGCACTGCTTATTCTATTACCTCATAAAGGGCCTACTCTCTTTTCTAGGTCAGCATTACCGAAGGGATGACACTTATTTCTCAGCAGTATTTATGACCCAGATGTCCAGTGACAATGCAGCAACAGCATTAACTCCAACTCTGGGGTCTGGGTCAGTGTCAAAATGGAGGAGGACACAAGTTAGTGGCGGTGACCTATTAGGCCTATTCACCTTCAGAAAGCTCTCTGAAGTTGTTTCTTCTTTCCTTACCTTGAGCCAGCCTTGAACCAAGATGCCAGTTTCTACTGCTCACCCCTTTCCTGCTCCTGGGTTTCCTGGTCCTCACTGGCAGGAGCTGCTGATCCTCAAACTTCCCCCTTTCCATGTTGCTAGCAGCCGAAAAAGTAGGCTGTGCCCTTCTGATTGCTGTCTTGCTATTTACCTGAAAATGTCTCTTCACTTTTAAAGTAAGAGTACTCCCAGATTAAGAGTGCAGGTACATTCTTTTCACAATCAGTAACCTCAACTACTGATCACGCCAGAACAGCCACCCACAGAACAGCAAGCAAAGAAATCTCCTTCAGCCTGGGACAATGGTTTACTTTCCTAGCCCACACATCCTGTGAAGTCCTGCAAGGATGCTCTACCTCCAATACTTCCCTGATCCTATCTTGACTATCAGCCACTGTCTTTTAATATTACTTGAACTTTTGGTATTGATCATATTTTCCATCTAATTGTAGGCATCTGGAAGTCTAGTACATCTTTGGGTGTGCTAAGCACATCTCATCACCTGATTTATCTCCATATCAGCCTTTTGTTCCCAAAAGATTTCTCATATGCTCACAGCTGCAAGACCTTTACAGTCTTTGTATTTATTTTTCCCCTTACTGACAGACCTCAGGTAGAACTTGAAAAGTGCACAGGTTACTATAATGAAAATGATGAGGGCTAACAGAAATTATGGATCTGTTCCCAGAAAATATAACATTATGTCTAGAAAACTCTTACCCATATGCTTACCCAGGGGTCTCTTAATATATAGGTATTAGATCTTTTGCTAAAGACCTGACGGTAGTCTGCTTGTTAATTCCTAATTTACCACTACAGGAAAAAACAAAAGTAGGGGAACACGCAAAGCAGAAATCCCCAACACCCACAGGTACCTGGATAACAACAAAATTATTAGAACTTAATTACAAAGCTCTAAGAATAGCTACTCTTTACACAGCAGATCTGAACAGCCATTCAGATTTGCCCATCCATTATAGGTTCCAGCTTAATAGAAAAATACATAGATATATATACATACACATACACTCAAACACATATGGATAGGTGGATATATATTTAATTTAGGACAGCATTCACTTTCTAACACCAAAAAAGCACCCAAAGTGTTCATACAATTTTTTCCTCCCTTAACTGCCTTTTTTCCTCCTGCCTTTTCTCCCTGTCACAGAAACTACCTGAGATTTACGCCTGGCAGGCAAGACTGAGGTGTAAATGGCTACAGACTGGCAAAGATTCAAAGAACTGAAAACAGACTTTTACCATGGCAGGTGCTGAATAGCTTTGTCCGTAGTCAATGATTGTAATGCCACCAACAATAATCATGAAGATGTATTAAGGTTTCAGAAACAAATGGTAAACATTTAGGTACGCTACAACAAAACAGCAGTAAAAATGGTAGGGTGCAGGAGCTCTGTTGAAATACTAGCAATCATGTAAGTAGCTGAATAGCACAGCATTACATTTGGTATTAGCAACATCAAATTTAAGAGCAGTTTTGAAAGAATTTTTTTTGTAATAAACACCTACCCTATAGAATAATAACTTTATCATAACTGGTTATTTATAATACATAGCATATAACTTTGGCACTAAAGAGTAAAAACATTTAAAGATTGCATTTCAAAGGGTCTTTTTTCTCTTCATATTATAGGGCTATATAATGGTTTGGGCTGGAAGAGACCTTTGAGATCATCTATCCCACCTCCCTGCCATGGGCAGGGACATCTTTCTGTAGATCAGGTTACTCAAAGTCCCACCAAACTGAGCCTGAACACTTCCAATGACAAACCATCCACAAATTCTAAGAGCAACCTGTTCCAGCATCCTGCGCTATCCTTGTAGTATTTTTTTTTCCTTATTTGCAATCTAAATCCACCTTCTTTTTGTTATTAAATTATAAAAGGTTGTAATTTAATTGTATGTCTAGATAACTCAGTGTACTGGGAAAACACATCTTAAATTTAAATTTCTGTATTTTATGGATTGGTTTTTATGTTTTTGTTTATCCTGACCAAATCATGACAATAAGTGAAGGGTTAAGTTATACTCTTCATTGTACTTATACATAAGTTTTCACATTATTACATAAACTATTGTCATTGCATAGTGTAAAATTATGTACAATATCAATGTATATAGAGCATTAATGTATATAAATGTATATAAAGCATTTCTATGCAATGAGTTACTAACCAAAATTCAAAGGTCCTCTTGATCTCTCAAGTCCTGTGCATTCATATTTTCAGTCCAGTGGTACCATTAAGCAGTTACCACACTGACTTTACTTCACACAGAAGATAACTCCATTATAATCAAGTTGATTGAAGCCAGCAGAAAAACAATTAGTCATTTCCTATGCCAACAACATTGCTCATACATCTTCAGGCTTGTACCATGGCCACCTGTGAATACAGTCTAATGCAAAACAAATAGAACACACAAAAACAGAGCAGTATGATACGTGATTTGTGTGCAAATGAGGTATTTTGATCAAGCAGAATAAGATCAAATACTAATTCTTAGCAGCAGAAGTTGTATGTAAGCAATTCTGTAGTGTTATAGAGATAAACGTTAAAACGTTTCCAACCTCAGAGATGTAATACAACATCTAGGGCCAGCTTTCCACCACCAATAGCTTTATGTCAAGGATTAGCAGCATTATTTTTCAGACAATGTATGAGCAAAACCTGTGCAGATACACTGAAACTCTACCCACGCCCTTCCTCTTTTTTGCTGGGGTATTTCTGTTTGAACAACAGCCCCAGATAAGCCTTTTCAGGAGGAGCTGCAGGAGAAGGACAGAAACCTCCATGGTTACATAAAGGAGTAGACTCACCCAGACAAGTGAGTGCTCCTGAGGGAGGTTAGCTCTGCCAGGCAACCATAGAATCCTACAAGGCAACCATAGAATCTTACAACAGACTCCACATTCTGCAGTTGAGTATGGTCTGGAGATCAGATAAGAATTCACATTACATGCCTCTACTAAAGAAGCCAATTGATTGCTTTTGCTCACCTGAACTAGCATTTACATATACATTTCATGTAAGTCTACTTGTGCAGGTACATGATAGTATCAGTATCACAGCTTTCAAGGTGATTCTTCCTTCACTTGTTACACTTCCAAAAAAGCATATTCAGTGTCCTTGGAATTAAAACTATTCTCCACTATTAAGAAGCACCATCAGTCCACAGCAAATGATATTACTTTCCTGGTAAGAAATCACAGGGGCATTTTTTGATTAAAAACTCCATGCTGAAGACCATAGCTGAAGTGCAGCACCATGCAGAAACATCAAATCTCACACTGCTACATCGAAATCAAGATCTGGTTATTACTGTGTTAATCCTTTTTCAGTACACATTTCTTTCCACTCAAGATTCCTACAAATAAATTTCTTTTTCTTGCCCACTGTTAGATCTTATAAGGCACCCTGCTTATCAAATAGTGGGTGCTTAGCCATTTCCCAAAAGTAACTAATTTCAAGGCATTTCATTCAGAATATGTAGTGATGCACAAAAAAAAAATCAACAGCCTTCGTCTGCTCTCAAGACTAAACATTACCACGAATTTTTCCTGAGAGAAGCTGCAAATAAAAAGTACACTTGATTTCTAAGAGGACTGGACAAAGAGGGCAACCTTTCCCATCAAGAAGAACTGAAGGTCTGTGATGAAGTTTTTGGGGTTTGCTTTTTTTGTTTTTTCAGGTAAAAGAACAAGGAAACACTTGTAGGGTTATTCTGAAAATTGTACTTTTCATCCTTTGGGATGGGCACTCTGGTCACTGGGATACAGAACACATGATTTTGGAAAGATACTTTTTTTTCCCTACCCAAACCCAATTGTCCAAAAATAAAGAAATGCATGAAAGAGACACACACTCTGGTCACTTCTGTACCTAGTTCTTAATTAGATGCTTCTACGAGTATGAAAAAGATCTGATACAGATTTGAAAAACTGTAGATGGGACATGAACATACACAAACTCTAGTATATTCTTGATCCAAACTTTTTTCTTTTTTCTTTTTTTTTTTTGTTTTGTTTGTTCTTTGTTTGCTTGGGGTTTTTTTAACTATGACTACATTTTTAGGGTAGATAGAAAAAAACTGACTTGCATGTCTCAGGACCATTCACAGAAGAAAATATTCATTAAGAAAATCCCCAGAAGCTGTTGGCAATTTTACTGCTTCCAGTAGTTTCTCACAGAAGGCACCCTGGTTGTCCCCCCCACTACCAAAACCAGGCCATGCAAACCCAATACACGTCCTCAGCTGAAGAAGAGAAAGGGACTTCCAGCACAAAGAACTCAGGAAAAGTAACCACCATCTCAACAAAATGAACGATGTTGTCAGGTTCTTGAGAGGCAGAAGAATGCCAAGCAGAGAAGCAAATTGGTCATGGGACAGCTGTCATGCAGAAGGGGCTTTCCATCCTTTCAGCAGGACTCACACTTCTACTGGCAGCGAAAACACTGATGGCAGCGGCTCCACAGCTCGCTCCACAAAGAATATCATTTATGCGTCGCATTCAGGTTTTAAAGATTGTTAATTCACGTGACAGCAAAATGTCTTCATAACTCTCCAGATATATGGCACAGGGCTACACCTTTGGGGGGAAAGTGCACATTTTGCTCAAACACTTTGGTTCAGTTTAATTTAAAAACATCAGCTGTTGCATTCAGAGCCTGGTATGAATGAAGCAACTTTTCTGAGTACAAGACCACTGTGATTGTTTGCATCTTACTACTGATTTTCACTCTTCTAAAGAAGATGCTAAGTATTCATCATGATTAAAAACCTACCCAAACTAAACATGGTACTCAATAAGGGATGGATGTTTAGAGTAGCCCTATTTTGCACTTTGTACTAATCCTAGTAAATCTTTAGTCTGATTAGTCTGGAGGGCAGGACCTCCCAGCTTTATGTGATAGACTGCTAGAGCCAGAAGGTGTAAGAAAGAGCAGTAAGAAGTGAATGAATCCAGGGGTGAACACTTTTACTGATGTTCTCTTGTGCTCAAGGACACTTGTGACAAAGGTTATGCTAAAATCACCTCCTCAGGTTAGACAACATCATAACAGAGGGAAAAAATGAACACGTGGGGAGTTCTGTGGCAGCTTTTTATTGTTCCTAAGCAATCTACCTGAATAAAAATGCATTGTATTAAAACTGCAACAGGGAAAAAAAGCAGAAAAAAACCAAAGAATAAATCTGCGAAGATAGATACAGTGCATTGTCATAGTCTAGAGAGTTTTGATCCAACTAAGGCTGCTGAGTGATAATCCCTAAGAGGCAGTTGTTTAATATTCAAGACAAATAAGTAGGGTGACTAGAGAGTATTAACAAAAAAAAAGAAAACTTGAAAATGAAATGTCTCCCTGGGGATAACTGCCAGAATTCATATATCTCTGAACATCTCTGAAATCTCTAAACAGTAAAGAAAAAAAGAAATCTTCCATAAACTTCTTATATCTAGGAAGACACCTGTAGTTCATTTGGTTTTGTCTAATTAAAATATCAATTAGTCTTTGCAGTCCTATCAGCCTTCTGAAACACTTTAATCATAATACAAGCCCTGCTGTGATCCAAATTGCTGTGTTTTATAAGATACATATTCTTTGGTTTTTGCCTTTCCAGATCTCTTTTTTTTTAATATCCTGGCATTAATTCTAACCACATATCAGTTCCCAGCATGCTCTACCTTGAGAAAGAAGTGACCTTTGTGTACTCTGAGAGAACTGTCCTTTAAAGCTAATCAGTTTGCTCTATCACTCACGGGACTGCCACCTGGAAACTCCATGAACTGAAGGTGGCACAATCATGCCCCAGTCACCAGGCTTGTTCATCAAAACCAAAGACAACTTGATGTGCCAGGGGACTGGAGATCGACAAGAACAGAAGTTATCAGATAGCTGACAAGGAAACAAGAAGATGGTTGGGTCTGAAAGAAAAAAGTATCTCAAATTGAGAGACAGCAACAGCTTTGATACACTTTTCATTTGTTTCAGAGAAAAGAAAAAATCCTACATTTTCATAGTAAGGGACTGAATTAGTAGGAAACACATTTGTCTGAGGAATTCTAATATTTCATACTCGTCTTTCCCACTTTATACGGGAATTAATCTTCAGCTTATTGTCATCTTTTCATCCCTACAGGGTTCACTTTGGCCTGCTTGCTATGACCAAGTTTCCTGGTAGGACATACAATGCAAACATACTGCAAAGTATTATGTCTGATGAGTCACTCACTACAGATATGGCTTCACATATAACTTACAGAACATCTTCCGAATTTCTGTTGCTGTAGCCCACACAGCATATAACCTGCACCAGTTTGGTTCATCTACTGTCCCTACTCCATCCCTTCCTCAAGTGTTCCAGCTTAGCTCCAGAGCTCAGAATGGTTCGGATTGGAAGGGAACTCAGAGATCATCAAGCTCCAACACCACATCACACCACCATCACGACTCCCCTCAGGAGTGCCACTCACTACATCAGGTTGCCTAGGCCCTCATCATCATGAACACCTCCAGGGATGGGGGATGGGACATCCACAACTCCTCTGGGCAACCTGTTCCAGTCAGTGCCTTACTATCCTGCAAGTCAAGAATTTATTCCTAACACTTCACCTACTTTCTCCACTTTTAGCTTAAAATCATTTCTCCCTGTCCTATTGTTATCTGTCCACATAAAGAGTCACTTACCCTTTTTTTTATAAACCCCAAGCTTTTCATAAAACCACCGAGCCCTCCTCCACAGGGCTGCTCCCAGTAAGCTCTTCTCCCAGTGTGTACTCATGTCTAGGATTGCCCCGAACCAGGTGAAGCACCTTACACTTGGACTTGCTGAACTTCATGAAGTTCTCCTGGGCCCACTTCTCAAGCTTGTCCAGGTCCCCCACGATGGCATCCCATTCTCCTGATGTATCAACTACACCACTCAGTTCCCTGTTATCTGCAAACTTGCTGAGGGCTCACTCATGCACTTCCACGTATCCTACCACTGCTTCCAGGAGGATCTGCTCTATGATCTTCACACACACAGAGGGGAAACTCTCCAGTCTGTAGTTCCTCAGGTCATCCTTTACATTTAAAACAGATGTGAGTGATGTTTCTCTTTTTCCAGTCACTGGGGACTTTGTCTGACCACAATGACTTTTCAATTACGATGGAGAGTGGCTTGGCAACACCATCATCCAGTTCTCTCAGGACTCTGGGCTGCCTGTCATCAGGCCCCATAGACATGTGGCATTTCATCAGGTGGTCTCTCTTCATCAAGTTTCTCTTTACTTACAGCGAGAGGGACTTCACCTCCCCAACCCCCATCTAGAGGTTCAGGGATTTTTTCTTTACATCTCTTCCTGTAACAAGCATTTGCAACACAAAACATCTACCCTACTGTAGTACCTTCCTGCAGTCCAGCTCCTACTGTCAGCATTGGGATGGGGGACTCTGTTTTGCAGAGAATATTGCTATATTTGCTCAGATCTTATCCATTTTAACAGCCTCCTCTGCTAGATTTCTGAGTGTTAAGAGAAAGGTGGAAAATAAACAAAACAAAAGCAACAATAAAAACAGCTTCACAGCCTGATCTGACAGTGAGAAGGAAAAATTAGTTTCCCAAATGGAATTGGTATCTTCTCTCAGAAGCCCAGTCCTACTCTAGATCAAGGTATTGAAGAAGACAGAGTAATTCCTTGCACCAAGTGTCATCTTGGTTAGGTAAAAAATTTGTAAGTGCACCACTGTCAAAAAGCCCTCAACAATAAAGTACTGCACCATTCCGTAAGACTATTAAATACAGCTCTTGGATATACATAGTCACCATGGCTGACTCTATAGTACAAAGTAGGGAAGAGAGGGAAAAGGCTCAGAAAGAGCTTCCTCTTCAACACACATAAATCTGCTGAGGAAGCAGGATGAAGATAACCAGGCTGTTCACACAGGGGGCTGTACTTTATTCCTCAGCAAGCTACTTATGTAACACAGCCCCAGTTAGCAGCTCTTCTGTTTTTCTTGTTTGCACTTGTTACCAGCACCTGTATCAAGAGCTTATAGAAATATCAGGGTATATCCATCTGAATCCTGTGTTCTGAAATTTGCCACACATTGTTTTTCAGATATTTTATGGCACCCAGACATCACTACAAATGGTTTAATAGTACCCCTAGAAGGAACAAATTGCAAGAGAGGCAGGAGGTTTCCAAGAGCCCCCACCAGCATACCTGTGCTTTACACATCATATTCAAAGGAGCTAAACTGAAAGAACGTGGAACAGATAACAAATCAATTACTCCATGGTGGGACAAGCCTATGTATATATGGTGATATGGGTACAGTTCAAATCCACAGGCTTTTTCTGAGGTATTTCACTCCTCTTTTAATAAGCCTTGTAAAGTATAAGTGGAAAATACATTTTTGCTCAGAAAACCTGTACCATGACATCAGATAAAAGTATTCAGTGAACCACATCCTTCTCTCTCCATTATACAGTTCTCTCCATTACAGTTAAAGTTTTCAACAAATAAAAGCTGGGGCCATTATCCAAATTTAATTTGAACATTCTTCACAGCTCTGTACATAATAGAAATACAACAGAACCTATTCAACTGAGTATCTGATAAAAGAGTGGGTTTGCTAAAAGATGTAGGCCAATGAGTATCCCATTCTCTGTGAATTTCCAGCAGAAGTGCAGTACTGCACCACCTGGCACAAACTCTGAACTCATTCTTAGTGTCAGTGTTAACTGCAGGCTATGATGTTAACTAGGAACAGCATCTGCCACGTAAGTGAAGGTGAGTTTAAGGATGAATCCATTCATTACTTTATCCCCCAAATTTTCACCTCCATGTAACTTCTACCACAGGAATGCCATACCACTACAACTACTCTTCTCATCCTCAAGGGCGAAAGAATGAAAGGACTGACCAATAAAAGACACGTATTCTGAGATACTTGTTGAATGTGTGTAGCTAAGCTGTACTGCTCCATGCCAGTCTGCAATCAGAGAACTAGAGTTTGCATACCCACAATCTTGGAAGGCTTTCCTTTTTCTTCTGCTTAGTCACATGACCCAGCCTTAGCAAACTGGGGCAAGGCTACTGCATATTTCTCAGCTCACTTATTTGAGTCTTGCTGTATAAAACACACTACAGGATTTTAATAAAAATCCCCCAAGCTTGAAACTGCAATTTACAATGCAATGTATGATTGCTGTTCTCTTAGCAGCTTTCCATACTAGGAATCCAAGCCTGGGGATCTATCTGCTTAACCTCCCACAAAGAAACTGTAATCATGCAAAGATTAACACTCTTCACTTTGCTTCTATATTAAACTTTTGCAAGTCCCTATTTTCAGCTTGAGAATCTTGCAACACAATATATGAACCACTAGTGCCTCCTACTTTAACCCCATTAATAATCTCTTCCATAGTTTCAGTGTGCCTTGCTCAGGCAACAGAATCTCTCAAGCTGTTTTTCACACATATCAAACAGGCCACACGCTGAGCCTGTTGATATTGATATCTCAAGGGTCAGCAAGAGTTAACAATTTGCCCAGAGTTACAGAGAATGAGAAGGGGTAATGAAACAGTGTCCTGCCTTATCAGTGAAACAGGCCTCACAGGAGGGACCCTGAACAGAGCATCACCTGGGCTTCTGTACCTTTCACAATAATCTGGGGTCTTCCCACCGAGCCCTCAGCCCCTGCTCTCTCTTGCCACCTGGCTGGCTCTGTGTCTGAGATTGGCTCACTGTACACTGCACACTGAGTGACAAATCCCATTTGTAGGGACAAAAGTATGGGCTGAATAACCAAAAGCAAAATGGTGGTCTTTGCTTTAGCAGAAACTAAACTATGAACTGTGATGAATTAAAAACTGACCACTACTAAAAGATAAAAAAGCTCTCTGCTCTCACCCTCCTTTCCAGCAGTGCCACTAACCATTTGCCATCCTTTTATTTTCCCCTCCCCAATTCCAAACCATGTGATTGGTTTTTGTCCTCCTCCCACACCCTTCCCCTCTGGCCCAGCTCTGGTGCTTTCCTGCCCATAAAACACCAAACATGCTACCCTGGCAATGTCACTTCCTTACATTGCCATGAGCTGCCTTAGCTCACTATGGCAATCAAAGTACTGCTAGAGACAAGTCCAGTTGAAAGGGAAACACACAACTGTGAGCAGGAATAGGGGAGTGTGGCAGAGAATGTTCATTTGGATCAAGCAGTTTTATGAAAATGTATCTATAGATTTTTAACTAAGATGCAGGAGGCAGAGAGGAGTATGTTTTCTTTATGAATCCCACTTTCCCAGTAAGAATTACCTCTTTATTATCATTTTTTTCCCTCTCACTGACTGTACCCTAATATTTGACTCATTTTCAAGATCATTAATTTATCACTGTAAAAAAGATATTTGGGGAGAAAGAAAAATTTCCAGTAGCCTGAACATGCTAATTTAAGGGGGGGAAAAAGTAGTCTGAACCCTGGTGTTCCACTTTATCAGCTGTTCAAGCTTGCACCCTTTTAAAGCATCACTTTATCAACACTTTCAATAATATTAACTATGTACACCTTTTCAACACAACTTTTCTCTTCAAAGTTCCCTAAGCCTAGATTGTAAGCCCAGTGCTTTCTCTTGGAGTATTCTTGAAAATGCTGATGTCTTAACCATGTCAGGTTCCCCTCTCTTTTAAGATCAATGTGACCTACATTTTCATTCCCTCAAAAGAAGCTCCTTTTATACTGAAGAAGATCCAAGCACTGCAGGTGAAACAAATAATACTGTGGGGTTTAGCAGTAGCCCAGGGCTACTCTCTCTGACCTACTTTTCACTCTACATGTAGTTTTCTGAGTCAGTAAGACCAAAAAGACTTACCTGAGGGAAAAGAAAAAGCCTGGATAAGACGGGTGAATTCATGCTATGGCCAAAGCCAGGCACAAAACCTGTGCCTCACGTAAGGTGTCTGTGCGAGTTAAAAACCCAACAAAATGGACAGAACCCAAACCAACCCAAACACACACACACACACACACACGACACCATCAATCCTGCAGCTGTCACACGGCCACCACGTGCTTGGCACATGGCATTCACGAGCCAACCACATCCCCAGCAAGTGCCAGTGACAGGGCCATCACAGGCCTGGCCCGTGCACGTCACCAGGCGATCACGCAGCCATCACGGCTCACTGTCCATCTGTCCTGGTTTGAGACGATATAAGGAGGAAAATGCCCTCCCGGGGGGAAGGTAGACTATCAGCCACCCCTCCCCCACCAGGTCCGGACAGAGGCAATTCCTTAGAGTCAGAATGAAAAAAAAAACCTGTTTATTTACAAGGTATAGGAAATAAATGAACAATATTAAATGATAAACTACTTGCGCAGGAGAAACCTGTGTAAAGTACAGAGTCCTTGGCGTGGTAACCCGCTGATGGGCCGAGGCAGGGCCCCTCCCCCCGGTGGTGCTGGCACTAAGATGACCTTCTGTCCTGGATCCGAGCCCGGTTGAGAAGCCGTTTCAGAAAAAAAGAAAAAAAAACCCCAAGGAAAAAAAAAAAAGAATTTGCTTTCTGTCTCACTCCTTGGAAAAAAAACAGAGCTGAAAAAAACGGGCCAAACCAAAAAAAAAGGAAAAAAAGAAAAAGGGAAAAAAACCAAACCCCCAACTCTCTCTTCCCTGCTGCCTGTGACAGAGCCAATAGCTTAGGCGTGACTGCGTGAAGAAAAAAAAAACCAAAACAAACCTGCCTGAGTCCCAGCACAGGAGTATTCATGTTTGTCCTTGAAACTTCTTGGAATCGAGTCAGAGGCACAGAATTCATGTTTAGTATAAAGCAGTGAAATGGGATAACAAAACAGCATCATATGCTCAACCCAAGACACCATCATAACAGTCCTATCCCTCTGCACCACTTTTTACCTTTATTGATGTCAAATTAGCAAGTGCTGGGCACTTGGTTAATAACTTTTGATCGGAAAAATAAGATTTGATTGATTCCTGAGCTGTATCGTGGGGTTGATGGGTTCACATTACATGAAGTGTAACGCTTTCCAATTCATACAGCTCTGAGAAGTTAAAGTAGTGCCAGGTATAAATAGAACTGTATCATCCCCAGTTTTCTTTTGCATTTTGCTCATTCTTTTGATATGAAAAGCTGCTTCAATTCATTATCTTGACAGAAGGTACACACTAAGGATGAAACAAGTTGTGATTTGGGATGAGCTAAATCAGGATGGAAATCTTTTACTACAGGAAAGCTGCAAGGAGCAAAAAAGAGTAATTCTGCTATTAAAAAGTTATTGCCAAAAACAGTAACCTTTATGGAGTCATCATGCCTTTGATTTAGCAAAGCACAGAACTGAGGCTTCAGCCTGAGATACCTCTGCAATATTTAACAAAGATAAATGATGCTTTGGATGAGAAGAGGCGGTTCTTATTACTTCACACATCAGCAATCTAAACTTTTTCCACTTACTTTGGTTTATTAATTTTAAAGATAATGACACTTAGGGGCCACAGTTCTCACAAGTCTAGGTATGTTTGCTGAATTCTGTAGACCTAGAGGATTTAAAACAAAAGACAGCTATTCTTACTGTTTATGTGGAAAAAAACCCCACCCAAACTCTTTTGAGAATGGCAGATGAATGGGGCCAGTGCTGTGCCCTTATGTTCTTAGTATAAAATGTAAACTCAATCTTTTAATATTTGTAATACATACAGCTAAGTGAATTAGCATTGCAGTGCTAGATTAGTTTTTCTTGAATGCAAGAAAAGGTCAGAAGAATTCTTCTTATTATACTACTTGATCTTTAATGAATAGATATTTTGTTCCTTTGAGGATCTAGCCCTAGGCTGTGACAAGAATGGAAACATGATGCACCATTTGCTGTCTGAGATAAATATTTAATGTTTAATTGGTATTAATTGATATTATGCCAACAGTAAGAAAAAAGTCACACTCTTCCTTGAGAGAGCTGAGAATGCTCAGTGTGCTTTGAATTTGACCTCTATCTTTATAATTAGAAAGAATTATTACTGTGGCAACCAAAGTACCAGTTTTTTGGCAACTCTAACATACTGTTGGCTTTTCATTGCTGTCTGTTACATTGCAGAAACTCAGTTAAGAAGTTATTAAATTACTTTCTCCATCATAAGAGTCTTACCCCACTGCATTGCTTTTCACCTTTATTAATTGCCACACTTGTATGAGTTGTACCTCAGTGAACACCGGGCAGGTCATCAGAGGAGCAGCAAGAGGAGGAAAGACCTGATGTGATGAATACTGCCTCTGTGACGGGGTTTTGCTCTGGAACAATGAGGACTCTTTGAACATGAGAAACAAAAAGTGACCTGGGTTTATTAATTTATTTTAATCTTGAAAGCTACTGTCTCCTTCTTCAATCTTCATTGCCAAGAATGACAAACCAATTACTCAACATGCAGTCACTCACAAAAACAGGCAACATGAAAGAATTTTCCTTTTTAACTATTTTATAACTCCCTCTAATTATTTTCCCCAAACCTGCAGTCCTCCTGGCATTCCATATATTAAAAGACTGATTCACTTTGAAATCTATTATCTCCATTGGGGGCTGCTGACATTTACAAGGTTACTACCACAGAAAACAAGGTACAAACTCCTCTCATTTTGGACAATGAGGAGGCATCTAACATATGCCAATCCTCATTTACAAAGCAGCTGGCAGTGAAAAGAATGGCTAAAAGTGATTAACCTGTCAGCAATGTGCTCTGCCTACACCAGCTGTAACTCCAAGTTCCTAAATATATCACACAAACCCACATTTGAACCACTTAGCCATTATGCTATCACTGCCTCAACCACACAGATGGTAAAAAGGATTTTGGAGTTGACTGCCAAGAGACTGCTGAAAATGCACCTAGAGTGGTGGAAAAATCCTAATGATTGTACAAAGATTGGCATGAAAAATGCATCGGACTGACACTTTGCAGACTTAGTCCACAAAACAGTGAAGACAACAGCTGTGCCATCTTCTCCATACTGCCCCATCAACTGTATTTCACTGCTGACCTGGAGTGACCATCACACAAGCAAAGAAGCACTTCAGTTATTTTGGCATCTCTGATGAGGCTGCTAGCAAGGGTGCCAATTAGTGCCAGATTTCATCATATTGGTAAGGTGAAAATGTGTTTACTCAGAACTGGGCTGAAACTTCCAAATTAATTTTACATAGAGTGCTCAGCCACCGGAGGGTAACAACTTGCAACTACTAATGATTTGGCTGGATTTGAATCTTAGAAGTAAAATGAGAAAGGCTGTCTTTCCCACTGGTCCCTTGACATACTCTGACCTCTACTAAAATTTTATAGTGAGGAAGGAAGGTTAGGCACACCAGGACACGAAGAAGATATCTACTCTCATGTTATTTATCTTTCAAAACCAACTTAGGACCACGTACTATACCACATTTAAGATGATCACTGTGAACATGTTACAATCTCAGAGCTAAAGTAAAATCCCTTGTTTGTGTAGCCCACAAAGACAGCCTTCTGCCAGTCCCTAATGATTTTTAAGACACAGCATGCAGAATGCACTTTGCCCTGGTTCAGTATTAGGAAAATCTGCCGGACTAATGCCTCCTACTCAAGGCCATGAGAGGTCTATTATGTTTTATTACACAAGATAAATATTTCCAAATGTCTTCTATCACAAATCTGTAAACAGCACAGAGGCATACTTACAAGAATATTTATTTTTCTTACAGTTGAGACTTCTACCCAAATTTTAAAGGAACAAATACCACTACAAAAACTCTTACGTCTGGAGCACAAGTACAATGAATTTGAAAAAAATGAAGCATTCTAAAATCTGTCCATCAAAACCAAGACAAATTTCTTATTAAACATTACAGCTGAGAGACTCTCTTTGACTTCAAGAAAACAATCTAACTTCTTATAAATAACTTCAGCAATGCTGTATTTTGTAACCCTCTGAAACACCAGGCCACCAGAAATATATATGAGGCACTGCAAAATTGCCTGGTACTATATTTAACAAGGCACCCTTTCTGGTCAGTTTCTTTTTCACAGTGAGCCTTTTTGTGTGCTACTTTTTTCTGACAAGGATGTTCAAACCACTTTTAAAATGACTGGGAACCAATATAAAGTACTTCAGCTCACATTAGAAGAGGGATTACTATAGCAATTTGTTCAGCTGAAGTGTAATGAGCTACATTTTTGAATCTGAAACTTGTAGACCTACTCTACATTAAAATACACATTGTGAAGCTCCACAGGCAGATACCATCCTCCAATTTTCATAAGTTTAAAAGAAAAAAAAAGGTCCTGTATTTCATTTCAGCTAACCACCCAAAAACCTCACAAACACTTTGTAACTTGAGCTCAGCAGTCTGGGCTAAGGCCAGGACAGATAAAGACAGTAGTCTGTGTTTTTTACCTTGTGATAGAATATTTAACACCTAAAAAAATAAAATAGAGAAAATTGTGTCTATCTTCTAAAATGAGTTTGAGTTTGAAGAGAAGTTCAGGGTTTCTCCTTGCTCCCCTCAACTCTTTCTCTATGAAAGGTTTTCCTGGAGTCTAATCCTGTCCAGAGACTGAGCTGAACTCGTCTCTCTCCCAGGCACAACCTTCATGAGGCTTTAACGTCATGAGGTCCTCTTGTATCAAGCAAGTCTTGTGCTCATTCTGCAGCTCCTCCATCAGCTTTCAATCCGTCCATGACAGCACCTGGAGCCTACCTCAGACACTTCTACATCTCTGCGAGCCTGGGATAAAGTTGTTTGCTGGGCTGCTGTGGGCAGGAGAGACACAAAACAAACTAGAAATGGACAACCAAATGGGCAAAACAAACTAGAAATGGGCAACCTCAACAACTACCTTGAGAATCAAATTGTCCCTTGAGTGGCCTTCTAATTTTCTTTTCTTAAAACACTGGCTGAATCGTGGTACTTTTTCACAAAGCTTATAAACATACAAAGCTGAATGAGAGATGAATTTATTTGTATTACATTTGTTTGTTTTAAGAATCCTTTTGAAATGTTCTCAACAATAATTCCATAGTCATCTAAAACAACACTAGGGAACACTATTACAATTATGTTCCTTTACCTTCTGCATCATAAATTTTTAAAAGGAGCTTAAAAACTGTGTCCTTAAGTGTAAAATTTCCATCAGCCTTGTCCTGGGTTGTGGGGATGTAGTAAAGCAAAGTATTCTACCCCATCTATCTTAGCCTTGATGAGCTGTTAATGACAGGTCAGTTGCAACAACTGCCAAGTGCATGCTTGGCTCCTCAGACTGCAAGCTGGGTGTTAGATAAGATAAGGAAACCCTGTGGTGAGGCAGGGTCCATTTGTCTTCACAAAAGACACAGCTGGGAGAGCTTCCCCCTGAAAGCACCAACAATAATCACACCCACACTGAGGAGGCCATCTCTGTTAATGGGCCATCATGGACAATGGGCAGCTGTAACAACCCAACCGCCCAGAATCTCCCAAATCATCTTCTCTCATCATTCCATTGTGAAATGCTCTGCCTTGGGGGAGGTACATGGACATTCCTGAGGGAATATAATGAAGCCTGCCTGGACCCTGGGACACACTCTCTTTGGCATTGTCTCAGCAGATCTGAGGGAGCTGCAGGACCTCCAAAGGACCACCACTCAGCCTGGACTGCATCCACCATTTTCCACCAGAGTGCAACCACCACTAGACCGAACTGCAGCCTCCCTGCCTCCCCGGTCTCNCTCACCAGCACCCCTACCCGGGTATGGCCAGAGCTACACCGCAGGGGAAACCGGGTGACAGGTGGGGAGTCTGTTGCTGGTGTTTGTTGTGGTTATTGTTGTTGTTTGTTCTGCTGTGTTTTACATTATATATATATATATATATGTATATATTTCAAGTAAAGAACTGTTATTCCTTTTCCCACATTTGTGCTTAAAAGCCTTGTAATTTTCAAAACTACAATAAGTCAGGGGAAGGGGTAATTCTTTCCATTCCAGGAGGGTTCCTGCTCTCCTCAGCAGATATCTCCTTTTCAAACTAGGACAAGCCTGTAAGTGTCAAGTAATCCAGATTCCAAAAACTTCATCGTTGCCCGCTGACATCTCCTCCTTATTGTGTGAATGTCTGGCCTTTATTGGGTATATAATCCCATTTCTGGAGTATTCCACATCCAAGAGCAACTCAGCACTTACTACGACAACTTTCTTAAAACATCAGCTAGCAGTTTGTCACAGTACTTTTATGTTCACAATAAGCAGCAAGTAACCAAACGCCATCCTTACCAATGAATTCAATACTCTCTTACCAAAGGGGCACTTCATTTTTGGTATTTGTATTTGAACATCATGCAACAGTCATGGATGCATTAAAAATCAGAGTGATGCAGGGACAGCAATGCTGTCAGTGATGCTGCCCTGAGCACTAACCTCAGAACCTATTAAATACCTACAGAATGAATCCCCCAGCTGCCTGAAGGCAGATTGTGGTTCCTCAAAACATCAGAAGTTGGCAAAAGGCAGGATTAACAGGTAGGTCCATTTCTTTGAACAGAATTCACTGGGGCCCTTCAAAGCTCATAAGGAGACTGACCAACTCAGAGTATAACACAGTAAGCCAGAGACCTGTTCCTGAACTTTTGTGCAGCTCATACACATCAAGAAAACCTGCAACTAGACCTCAATCACTGATGAGGGTCAGGCCCTAAGCCCAGAAGGATTCCTCCCAGATCCTGCTGTAGCTGTGGGACACATTTCAGAACCACAAACAGCACAACATTCACATGTTTTAAAGGTCCAGAAAGAACCACCCAAAAGTCTTCCTTAACAAATAAACTGTCTGGAAGTAAAAAAGGCTTTTTAGGGGCAGAGAGCAAAGAGATTTTTCAATACCCAATTTACCTCCATATGTATCAGGCTATGTTTCCTTTATTGTCAGTAACGCTTTAATTTTTCTTTTCTAGTTCATATTGACACTTTTCCTTCTGTTCGCTTATTACAGAGCTCCTTTCCCATACAAGCGAAATACTAGAGTTTAGAGACAGAACTTTGAAAAAAGTATTACAGCTCAAATTCATTTCCTCTTTATCTAGTACAAAAGCAATACTTAAATGATTGCTAAAAGGTGACTTAAATGCTTTCAATTATAATGGTCAGAATAGACATCAAAGCAATGACAAATGAAGACCTGCAGCAGGAATCCAAAATGTTTCTATCTATTATCAATATCACTATAGTGCATTCTTTTGTCTCTACTGTCTATTTCAAGACAGGATATTTACCATTACAGAAAAAACAGCAGAACTGAGTCTATTTAGTTCAACTTAAAAAAACAAATGCACCTCCAAACCCGCCAAAACTGAAAAAGTAACAACAAACCAGCCATCACAGATATAAAGCAGTTACTTTTTCCCTGTCAGAAAGTGCACAACAAATAAGCCAGAATTGGTTCTCATGCAGATTTATTTCAGATGCAAGCACACAGTGCACTGAATCACCCATCAGTTCTTCCATTCCACCCAGGTATGTCTATCCCTGGGCAACTTGATCTTGCCATCACCTGTCGCTTTTCCTACCTCTGAAATGAAAATATGGCTCCAAGATACTTAGTTTAGGAGGAACAGTATCCTGTTAGCAACTACACTGGTAAGCACAGAGTCACTGCACTCAGGGTGGGGTTGGGTTTTGTCTCCTTTGGGGTTTTTTGCCTGGTTTGGTTTTTTGGTTTTGGGGTTTTCTTAGTCAAAATCCAAAAAAGAACTACAGATCCATAAAAAAATCTGTCTCTCCTGGCAGAGGAGATAATGTTTCAGGAATCTTACAATGAGATGTGTGGGTTGGTTTGACACACACATCCCCCCAACAAAGCAATATTTTTTCCTTTGGAGCATCATGCAAAGCACTTTTCACCATGTCTACGTTGAACAGAATCTTAAAACAAAATTATTACATGCTCTGCAAAAATTCTGGTCCTGCTTTTATGCTGAACTGCCTTCAATTTGACTTGTAATACTTATCTCCTCCAAGGGGATTCATCATGGTGAATGCAAATATTTCTTGAAGATCTATAAAGTTTATAAAGCTCTGTTCTCAGCTCACCACATCAACAGCTCTCCACTGTCCATTTACCACTTTAAAGAACACTGAGACATAGTATTTTCTTTTGAGGAAGAAGGGAGGAATGAGACACTCATCAAGGACTAACTGAAACCCTCTTGTCTGCAGACACTGAAAGGATCTTGAGATCAGAGCAGGATTTTAAGGACATTCTATCCTTCACAAGCCCAGATGATGAGGGAAAGAAGCGAAGAGAGGCCACAATCCTTTCCTAAAATAAACTTACATGAACTTAAAATCCCTTGGCTTCCATAGCTAAAGCCTATGAAAACCACTATAAGAGAGGGGAAGATGGGCTGGCGGAGAAAAGAAACAAGTTCAGAAAGTCCAAATGTAATCTTGCAAATGGAGCAATTTACTGCATCTACCTGAGATGGGGCTGATTTTCTTCATAGTAGGGCATGTGGTGATGTGTTTTGAATTTCTGATTAAGACAGTGCTGAAAACACACCAGTTTTGTCTGCTGCTGAGAAGTACTTGCACAGTAGGAAGGTTTTCTTTTTCCTCTACTCTCTCTCTCTCTGCCCAGTAAGCAGGCCAGGGATGGGCAAGAAGTTGGGATGGGACACAACCAAGACTTCTGACCTCAATTGGGCAATGGGATATTCCATGCCATATAATGTCATACTCAACAGTAAAAAAACTAAGCAGAAGGCAGCTTTGAGAGGTAGTTATTGCTCTGAGACTGGCTGGATATCAGTCTGCTTGGGGAAGGTAGTGATGGCCTTTGCATCATTTCTCTGCTTTTCTTGTTAGTTTCTCTTTCTCTTTCCCTCACTTATTAACTATCTTTATCCTGACAATGTTCTAAATTTTGCCTAGTTCTCTCCCACATACTGCTGAGAGGGGGAAGTGAGAGAGCAACCGGGTAATAATGGCTTAGCTGATGACTGGAGTCAAACAAGCAAAATCAACTATATTGGAAAATATTCTTTAAAGCAGTATCTAAAGTACCATTCCAGCAATTTTCCTCCAATGAGTAAGGTTAAGGAAGAAATAAGGAAGCTGACATAACACAGATGGTGCTGAATTTAGAATCCAATTTTAATAAAATGCATTATTCAAATTAATGAGATTTAAGACAGTCATTTAAATTCAAGAACAGAAATTTAATAGTAGATGTTTAATGAACTCTATTGTTGAAGTGAGTTTGTGTGAAAGAGATGAGCTAGAGAAGAGCAAAAGTGGGAACAGTGTTCTGTGGTATAGAAGTAACCTCTGACCTGTTCTACACAATTGCAGGAAGACACCAGAAATTTTGCACACATGTGGACAGAAGTGAAAAATATACACATGCAGGCCTGCAATTGTAATGAAGAAGAATGTGCAAGACAATGTCTTCTTATCTTTCCCACAAACCTAACAAGTTCCTCGAATGGACTTGATATTTACAGGGATAGCAAAATAGCAGGAGTTACAGTACTTGGAAAACACACTTTTTGGGAGATCACATCTAAAGGTTACAGAGGTTTCACACTGCCAGTGTAGTCATGTAACCACTGCTCTTGCAGGACCGGATGTAGGTAGCAAAAGCCATCAATGCTGCACTGATGATACTTCTCGTAAAGGCTCAAAAAATTCAAAGCCTCTTGGGGGGAGATTTATCTTTCTAACTGTGGTATGTTTATACTAAATCACTATTAGTCAGGACTTGATTTTATTATTCAGCCTTCTGGTCCCATATGCCTCTAAAAAATCCCCAGAAATGAAGGTGGTCTTAATTGTCTTTAGATTTCACCCCAAATAAACAATATGAGGTCAAATGCTAGTAAAGAAAAACCTTCTGTAGCAACCAAGCCTTGCACTTGTGCCACTTCCTTTTTTTTTTTTCCAGTAGGATTGTCATTCAAATTATCAAGACTATTTTAATAATAAGAAAATAAATAACATGTGGGGGTGCTGGGACAGATAATCCCACAACTAGTGATGAGCAACTTCATTTCAAGCAAGTGCATGTGTTGGGGGAAGGAGGGTAAATACAGAAACCCCACTGTTCTTAACATTGATTTTGCCTTCTGTTGCACTCCCTCAATGAACAGTGTCTCACACCATCTAGGGGAAAAAAAAAAATTAAAAGTCAGAGCTAACACTATAAAGGCAAAGCTCAGATTTTCTGCCTTTCCTCTTGCATCACTCAACCATTCAACAGACCAGCAGGTAGAACACAAGCTTTCTCTCCACATTGCTACAGTTCTTAGGTAGAAAAGCAGTCTTTGGTTTACATTTTTGTTTACATACTTCAAAGAAACAAAAGGAAACAAAAAATGCAATCTCAGTGGAGGGAAGTATTACCTAAAAAAAAGCAATTTAAACCATGAAGATACATTGGAGAGATGGAGATACTAAATTTTACAAAGAGAAAATGGTCCAAAAACCAGATTCATTAGGAAACCTTTGGTTTTATTGAGAAACTAAGCAAAATAACAGGTAAAAGGAAAGGACTAAGAAAAACAAAAAGAAGATCACAAAACCCATTTAGTAGGAGAGAGTTTTGCAAATAACCAGAATTTCACACAGTCCAAATAAGGTCAATGTAATAATTCAGAACACTGCAAAGTGAAGCAGCTCATGACAGACATACCAACCAAAATTTTCCAAAGAGGAGGAAAGACTACTCAACTCTGAGATTTTTGTTTTTCCCTGTGATAAAGGGAGACAGAGAAAATAGCAGTGCCTTTACGAAGTCTGCCACCAGCAAAACTTATGCATATAATTCCTCAATTTCTTTCAATATTCAGTCAGCTCATACCCCTGTAATTACTCATGTTCAAAAGACAGTAATCTGGCATAAAAGACACAGTAGGAAAAAGTCTCAATTTTGTTTCACATATGTAATTTCCAGTGATAATATGGAATAGCAACTGCATAATATCCTACCTACAGAAAGAAACTGAAAAACTGAGTTGCAGTACACACAGTTTCCCTTTTTCTTCCCTAACTCGTGTTCTTCCTTCTGCCAGCTACATGGGGTTTTTAATCAATAACTTAATTGAATCTTCTATAATAATATTACCACATTCCACACTAATTTTGCAAGGCCACAACTCTATCAAGGGCTGTGTGCAGTTATCACTGATATCATTTGAGTTTATCCAGCCTACAGCATTAATAACATAGATAAATTTAACCAAGATCCATAATTCCGTCATCCACTGCACTAAAGCAAATGGTGTTTACAGTTGTCTGGAGCATTAATATAGTAAAAATGTCAAGCGTGGAATTTTCTTCCAATCAAACAGAAAAAAAAGCCTTCTACTTTTAATTACTCTTTTATAAAAATCCCCGATTGAAACACAGAGCTGGAAATCAGTTCTGGAAACAGTATCAGCCTAATAAAAAAACCTGAAACACCCTTAACAGCCGTTGTCTTCATTCAGTCTCACCATATGCAAACCAGCCTCTCCACAATTTTTCACTTTTACTTTGAATAGCAAAACAGTCCACTGATGAAAGAGGATTTATCCAGTTATTATGAGCAAAGTAGCTTTAACTTCCTTTAGATATCCACTAACAAGATATAAAATGACACTTCCCGGACACATCACCAGCACAATAGGGCCTTTATTGATTTTCATATCATGTTCTTCAGCTTGAGATGACTCTCCTGTGGATTCTGCTTCCCAGCAGGAAAAAAATTGCCTTTTCTGTGTTTGAATTCAATCTATTAATGCACACCTTGCTGTAGACAGTGTCCTTTTAGTTCTTTCCCTCTGTAGTTGATGTGTCTACACCTTGCTGGCTTGGGGTCCTAATGGATCCCAGGGTTAGAGGTCAAAGTACAAAAACCAAAAATGAAATTGCTCAGCTTGGGAATCAATAAGAGACTCTTAATCATTCTAAGGGTAAAATATGCAACCAATGAGGTGTGACAAGTGTGTTCAACCTTGTGCCAAACCTATAGATAGAGTATCAAATCCAAAAGAAGTTACACCCCAAAACTAAGATGAAAGAGTTAATATTATTGTTCACCTTGCATTAATGCCATCAGGAAACTCACAGCTGAAGGAACAGATACTGCTCCTTTTAGCTGTCATTACAAAGGTTTCTCTGGTGCAATGCTGACATCATCTCTTTACTAAACAATTTAAAAGGCTAGAAGACATTCATTCAAATTACATCTGAGAGGTAAGTTCCACAGATCAGGATAAATTAACTTTGGTCATATGTCTGCATTTATCCATGATTACAAATTCGATCTGGGAAAAAGAAGCAGTGATACAAACTCTTGGAGCTAGCAGGAAGAAGTTCCCACAGCTTTCACTTGAATTTAAAAGTACAGCAGACAATCTATGTATTGTGCAGTCTACAGCTTGTAGGAAAGTATGAATTTGAAGAAATATTTCAAGTCTGCAATATAGAAATAGCTATATAAAAATACAACAGCTGATGTCTTGTCTTGCCCAGCACAGAGTAATACAGTACTTAACAGTCAACATTTACAGAGCTTAGATCAATGAAAGATGGAAAAGGGAAAGTTAAGGCACAAAGTAATTGTATGGCTCAATTTTTACCAATCTATCTTTGTAGCAGACATAAAATACAACCTTGTGACAGTTCTGACAGAAGCTAACTCAGTTACAAAATGAGGAAGTCACTCAACAGCTAAAGAAATACATTCTAATAACAGACACTACACACACTTAAAACAAAGCTCTGAAACATGAACCCTACTCCATTCACCCTGATGTAAATTCACTGCTCTGTACAAGGGTGTAGGAGAATGACACCTGGACCATTGGGTTTACCTGACCTTCATTCCCCATAAGGAATAGCTGTCCTGCATTTTAAAGACATGGCATGCACACAATAGGCATTAGTCCATCTTTCTGGATCTTGGTCTCCAATTCTGGCACATTGCAGCCCCAGGCCCATGGACCTGTTCCCCCTTGCCAACTGGGGGAGAAGATCTGCTGCAGCATCAATAATCATCTACTACAGTGGAGGATCATAGGCTTAATTCTGGGGGGTTGAAGGGAAGATCACATCCACATGGACACCCAGTGACAGTTCACATGTATTCACAGGAATGACTGACAGCTCTTTCAGTCATCTCAACATTTAATGACAGAAAAATTCATGCAACCAGTGGGGAACTGTATGCATTGTTTTTTTCACAGTACATTTAAAACAGTATACGACTAACAGGGACCAAAACATCACTTCTTATCTCTGTGGGTTGCATCCCTGCTCTGCATCTTTAAAAAGAAAGAGAAGGTAAGAGGACTCAACTGGCCTTAGGATTCAATAAGGAGTAGAGTGAGAGGAGTGGACTGGTAACTGGAAGCACTGTGGATATAATTCATCACTGAGCTATAAGAGTCCTGCACAGAACTCTTAAAACCAGCCTCGCAAAAAAAAAAAAAAAAAGCCCAAACCAAAACAACAAACAAACAAACAAAAAGCAACACAAAAGGCCATGTTCTTTACCCTATCCTCATGGTGTTGTCTCCCCTGCTTGCCTGCCTGTAACCACAAGCAGCCCATTTGGTAGACAGATCTCAAGAATGTTTTGTGCACATTCCTGCCTCCCCAGCAAGATTAGCAAAAGAGCTAATATACAAACCATGCAGAGAGAAAAACCAACCATCCCCTCATCTGCCTCTCTTACTTCAAGTAACACAGTCACCCAGATCAAGAAGAAATCCAGCTCAAAGCCTTACCATCCAGTTTGTCCCTTGCAACTTTAAAACACATGTACAGTTCTGCTCCCCAGCACCCTGTCTACTCAAAAGTCAAGTGTAGCAGGTCATTAGAAATGGAGTCCTGAACTCATTTTTATGAGATTGATTTTTTATTTTCCTGGTGGACCACAGGCATCTTGTAGATTTTTTTGTGAAACACCTAGTTTCTTAAAATACCTTCATCTTAGAAGGGCATTGGCTTCCTTATAAAAATGTAAACATGCTGCACTGGTCTCTGCATACAGTTCAGAGCCAGTGATTTTTAAGATCTTTAAGTTTCCTCAGCACTCCACCTATCATTAGCAATCCTTTATCACCTGCCAAACTTTCTTCCACAGTATAGCATAGTGCACCCCCAGGGTGTTGTCTCTGGCCCTGGAAGGATCACTTTGACCTCTTCAAAGACCTGCTTAGAGGAATCCTCTGCATTAGGGCTCTAGAAGAGAAGGGGATCCAAGAGAACTGGTCCTGGTAACAAGACACAGAGAAGGCGGAATTTCTGCATGCCTTGGTCTTGACTGCCAAGGTTGGCCCTAAGGAATCCCAGACTACAGAGGTAAGAGAAAGCTGGAGAATGAAAAACTTTTCCTTAGTCATAGAGAACTGGCTTAGAGATCTACTAGGCAGACTTAACACACACAAATCTAGGGTGCTTGATGGGACACAGCCATGGGTGCTGAGGGAACTGGTAGATGCTGTTGCTAAGGCACTCTCCATCTCCCTAACAATTCTGTGATTCTGTGATTCTCTGTAAACCAGGGAACACTGGTGATCTTAGTAGCATAAGCTTCAAATTTGATTTCTAATTGAATTCCTTAGACCAAAAGAAGAGCTCTGTGTGAATTCACATATACTCTACAGGACACAAAGCTCACACTGACCCACCATCTACGTAACTTACACAGAAACAAAATGGTCAAGCCTTACAGAACTGTATTTTCAGTAATTCACTTGAAAGTCTATTGTGTTATTACCACCAAATGCTTAATTAACCATACCCACACATTATATGTTATTGACACTTACTAGAACATCTATGATCTGCTTGAGGGGTTATTTGCCATTCAGTTCTGCTGGCAAAATCCCTGCTGAGCAAAACAATCCCAGTTTTGGCAGGGATGGTGGATAGAATGTGCACACAGCATGAACTCTGCAACAGTGACTTGGTCAATTGATTAAATCTGAGCTATGACCAGCAGGTGTCTTTTCAGTCTGCTTTGAACAGCTTCCCATGAAGCCCTGTGCTTCACAGTAGCTGGATGCACATCAGTTTGGACATACAGCAACATGTCAGGATTTTTTAATGCAAGATGCAAGCATCAGTCATTTCAAGCTCTCAGAAGTAGCAGTTCCCCGTACACCTCAAATTTAGGTATCTCCTCAGGAGATCTCTCAAAAATTAACAAAATGAAAGACAAGAGGAATGTACTCATTTGAGTTCACTTTGATGAGGCAAATGAAAACCAGTTTGATTGGTGGCTTCTCCTTCCTTTTCCTTCCTGTTTTACAACTGAAGGATCAGAGGAGTGCTGCCATATCAGCCAACTCTTTACTGCAAACTGTCACTGGGCATCTGAAAAGGAGTCTTTCTAGATCCCCATGATACAGGCTTTCTATTCAAGTCCATACAAGACCTTTTAGTAGCATGAAACATGCACAAACACAGAAAACACAGTTCATCAGTGAAATGCCAGGAAATTCATCAGAACAAATGTTTGTTGTTCACAGAAGCGCATTACAAAAAAAAAAGTAACTTTTAATGCAATATGATTTTAAAAATACCAGCAATATACAAACCACTATTCTCATTAGAGTTTGGAATATCTGACTGAAATTACCCTACATAGAGAGGAGTTATTTGGAATTGGCTTTAAAAAAATAATTACACATCTTAATCTCTTCAAATTTATAATGACAACACTACCAGTAAAAGGAGCCATGATATTCTCAGTCCCAGAGAAACACCAGAATCCCAGAAACAAACCAGATTCACGCTCCAACACCAAATTATTTCAATTACATATTTGTCTGTCCATACCTTAGTCTGATAAATTTGTTGTCTCTGTAAAGGCACCTGTCTTAGTTTGAAAGGAAGATATCTGCCAAGGAAAGCAGGAACCCTCCTGGAGTGGAAGGAATCACCCCTTCCCCCAAATTATTCTAGTCTTGAAAATTATGAGACTTTTGAG